>PVLC010045455.1:0-11764 GCA_004027655.1 Graphiurus murinus | reverse complement strand
TTTCCTCATCTGTAAGCCAAGGAACACAAACAAGATCGAGTCGGGCCCTTCCAGCTTTGATTCTCAGGAGCTCTCGGGGGCTCCTCAGCCTGGGAACCCTGGGAACCATGGTTGGCCGTGTGTCAACCATGGTTCCCTGGCCCAGAGTGCTTGGCTTCTGTCACCCTCCACTGCACACAAGCCAGTTCCCAGAAGGCCCCATCTGGTCGGTGGAAAGTCCAAAGCTGTCATCTGCTGGCAGAGGAGGGTGCGTTAGATTTGGTTCCCATGGGAAGAGGCTAAAATGATGTCCATTTCCAGAAGATTGTTTATCTAGGAGTCCAAGCACTAGAAGCTTCCTTTCCAACCACAGACTCTCCATCAGAATTTTCAAAGTGATCACCCTTTATAATCACTAAGGAACTGTTTCCAACAGCAGGCAGCGATGGCAAAGTACTGCGTCCTGCGGGCAATGGTGCGGGGGTCACAGTGGCCCTGTCGGCCCAGCCTGGGTAGAGCAAGCCACGTAGGACAACAGCGTGTCCAGTGCTCTTGGTGTCTACGGCCTGGAGTCCAGACTGCCATATTAGATATTCCTGAAGTTTAGAGGTCTTCATCTACTTTATGTATGTGTATATGTATTTATTCATTCATTCATTCATTCAGTTTCCACTATCAGGGGCATTTTCAGAACCCAGGGGCATTTCTATCTCTGGGCTACACCCCCAGCCTTATTTATTTATTTTTTTATTTTGAAACACCAAGGTCTCACCAAGTTGCTGAGGCTGGCCTCAAGCCTGCGATCCTCCTGCCTCAGCCTCCCGAGTATTGGGACGGCAGGTGTGCGCCACCACGCCTGGCTGAGATCTTAATTCTCAGTGAGAATGAACATGGACTGGACAAACGAGAGTTGTCATGAGCGGGTCTCAGCAGGCATACTGAAGACCGGGGGACAGGCTCAGGGGACCAGGACGACGTGCCCCTCGCTGCTGTAATCTTGGGGCTGCACATGGTGTCTGCCGCACCATCGGTCCTCAGGAGACATTGTTTGCACACATGAGTGGGGCCGGAGGCCGGGAGTAATGAGAAGGTTTGGGGTCAGGAGCTGGCTCAGCCCTGAGGTGTCGGCAAGAGTAGAGAGGCCACTGAACCCTTTCTGAAGCCCAGGGCCATGTCTTGGGGCGGCCAGCCCCGATTCAGGGGGAACTGAACTCAGGAGGGGTCTCTGCCGTGACTTCTCCTCCACACTTGTCCTTCTCAAGGACACGGCGAGCTGCCTCTCCCTCCTCATGGCCGCTGTAAGTGTTCTGTCTTGCCTGGTTCCCCTAGCATTCCCGTGGTGGCCTTACCCCCTGAGGCACAGCCAGCGTCAGGTTTGTTCAAGTGACTTGCACTGCAGTTTAGGGTGTGGGCGGTGCTGGGTGCTAAGTCACTGGCTGTGGTAGAGTTCCCTTTGAAATGGATGGTCCTGTCTCAAAGTTGACTCGCAGAGAATGTGTTTGAAGCGCTTTCTTTGTATGTTGATGTCTTCTTTTAACAGCATTAAGCCCACATGGGATTCATCTCTGTGTCTCAGGACCTTAGACTCTTTGAGGGGATATTAAGTTTGGGGGTGCTTGGTCACCATGAGCTCAGTTATCTCCCTGACCTCCCACTGCCTCCCACCCCCACGGCGACCCTCTGTGCAGCTCACTTTGTCCTTGACAGTGAATGAAGAAGTTCTCCTGCAGAGAGAGAGAGAGAGGTTAGTGGGAGGCTGCCCCGTTGGATCCGGGTTATCTCCTGGGGAACGTTTCTGTCTCTTTGTCTTTCAGAAGTCATCATTAGGTCCAGAACAGATGGAGTCAACTGACAGAGCTGAGAGATTATCTAGTCACATTATCAAGGATTCTTTTAGCTTTAAGTGACAGATACCTAACTCAAACTGATTTAAGGAAAGAACATGTATTGGTTCATGTAACCGAAAAGGCCAAGAGCAGAGCTCGGCTTCAGGCATAGCTGGATCCAGGTCCTCGAGGATGCCAGAAGGAATCTCTCCAACTCTTGGCTCTGTTTTTTACTCTGTTAGCTTCACTCTAAGGCAGGGGACACTCCTCATGGTAGCTGCAGGTAGACCAGATTTATATCTCTCCGTGTTCAGTTTCACCATAAAGAGCTCGCCTCTCTCCCAGTCCTCTCAGCAGAGATTCACCCTGATCCACAGCTGCCCCTCCCTGAACCACGCTCTGTGGCTGCAGAGACGTGAGGCTGTGCTTGGCTGAGCCGGGCTCCCTTGGCCAGCCCTAACCCAAGGGAGGAGTCAGCCCTTCTCAAGAGTCACACACACGAGAGAGGGGTGGGAACTTCCCCAGGAGAAATCAGGATACTACTCCCAAAGGAGAGAGGGAATACAGAGCGGGCACCTGGACTTCCCACGGCATCCCTCCAGGGGAGGCAGCGCCAGGGAGAAGCAGGACCTGGGCCGAGCAGAAGCCCAGGAAGGAGGATTTCAGACTCCTGCACGGTATCCTCGACTGGGGAAGTTTTTTCCATCCACTCCTCTTTTCGCTTGTACAATTAATAGCACTGACAAATTAGTCCTCTGAAAACATTAATAGGTATAAAGGGCAAGTGGGTTTAAATGGACTCCATCCCTTCCAGCTTCTCTGTGTCTTCTCTCTTCCTCTTTTTTTTTTTTTTTTTTTTGTTTGTTTGTTTGTTTTGTTTGCAGTACTGGGGATTGAACCCCGGGGCATTCTACCGCTGAGCCACACCCCAAATACTATTTTTTAGCCTTTATTTTGAAACCGGGTCTCACTAAGTTGTGGAGTGCCTCACTAGGTAGCTGAGGCTGGCCTCGAACCCGGATCCTCCTGTCTCAGCCTCCCAAGTCCTGGGATGACAAGTGTGCGCCACCACAGCCAGCCTCTCTTCCTCTTTGTAATGGGAATAATAACGGTCTATTCGTCGTAAGATTATTTGCGTCATAAGGTTATTGTCACAATCAAATTGCTTAATGCACTTGAAGGGAGGGCCTTCGACACTGCCTGGCATATTAGAACTCCTCCACAGAAGTGCTGTGTGTGTGTCTGTCACTGTCACTATAACTTGTGATGTGCGACTATAATGCACCCATTAAAGTATATTTAAAAAATTCTCAGCAGATGGTTTCTATTGTCATAATTGTCATCTGCTACTTTACTTTTTAACTGCTTATTAGTACTCAGTAGTTTGATATTTTTACCCTTTTTAATCTTCCCCGATCGATGGACAGGCACATTGTTTCTTCTATTTCAAACAGGACGTCAACAAACGTCCCCAGCAAGGCCTCTTTATTCTTATGCCGTGCACTTTTTTTTTTTTTTTTTTTTTTTGCGGTACTGGGGATTAAACTCAGGGGCATTCTACCTCCGAGCTATACCCCCAGCCCTATTTTTTATTCTTTATTTTGAAACCGGGTCTCACTAAGTTGCGGAGTGCCTCACTAGGTAGCTGAGGCTGGCTGTGAACCCAGATCCTCCGGTCTCAGCCTCCCGAATGCTGGGATTACAAGTGTGCACCACCACGCCCGGCTTATGTTGTGCACTTCTAACTAAACTGCCCAGGAAGGCCTCAGATCTGGTCAGACCGTGAACCAAGGGGCAGTGGAAGCTTTTGTGCAAGGGGCAAAATGTTTGTCACAGAAGTCTCAGTTGTAAAATTCTAAACTCTAGCCGGGCACAATGGGGCACACCTGTAATCCCAGGACTTGGGAGGCTGAGACAGGAGGATCGCAAATTCGAGACCAGCCTCAACAACTTGGTGTGAGACTCTCAGCAACCTAGTGAGACCCTGAGGATGTAGCTTGGAGGTAGAATGCTTTCTGGGTTTAATTCCCAAAACAAAAAATTTTAAAAAAAGATTTTAAGCGCCACAGGAAGTCTCTTCTGAGGAGACTTGGGGTCAGAAACACGGCTCCGAGGGCCTCCAGACTGCTGCCGCGCATGTGCTGGAAGTTCCACAGTGCCCCGCCCCACTGAACATCACTGTGCCTAATCCTGGCCTCCACCGCTGCTCTTCCAGCATCTCAGGGGGCCATGCTTGTCCCGAGCCCACGAGGAGTTGCAGGTGGGGAAAGCAGGGGAAAGAGTCCAGGTGCAGAAATGAATTCGTGCGTGGGGAGAAGGCGGCAGAGGAAGGTCTGCACCCCAATCCTTTGGCAGAGGCCAGCCCCAGACGCAGAGCGCGGTTCCCCTCCACCAGCAGTGGGCTTGCAGCCGATAAATCCACCGTCTGTGGAAAGTATCAGAAGTTGGGAGTGATTTAGTACACCTAACCTACGGAAATCCGTAGCTTAGCAACAGATGGTGCGGTGGAGCGTCCGTGGTTTACCCTCGTGACCGTGCGACTCACGGGAGCTAGGGCTCACTGCCACCGCCAGCCTCCCAAGAGAATGTGGGACTGTGTGTTTGCCAGCCCAGGAAAAGACCAAAATTCAAAATGGGGAGTCACGTTTCCACGGAACACACGTCACTTCTGCAGGGTCATCAATGGAGGTCGAGCTAAGCCGCGCCGTCGGAAGTGGGAAGCCATCTGTGTTTGCTGCGTGGATCAGTTCTCCTTTGAGTCTTTTTTGTGTCCTCCAGACTTTTGTGCCGAGCAGTTATCACCTTGAAATCAAGAAAAACACAAATAGGATTTTAAGTCAACATTATCCACTATCGTGATAGTGAGGTCTGGATTGAGATCCCCTGCCCCCATGGGCTCCGGTTTCCTGACTTGATAAATGGAGCGTGTACTCCCCGGTCTGTCTCCCTCCAAGGGCGTGGGATAGAGGAGAGGAGAGAGAAGGAAGAGCCCGGCTTGCTGTGGTAGCCACCCCCTGCCTCTCTGTAAAGGGAACAGTACCTTAGTCCCCCTCCCGGAAAGCACATTCTCTGTGGTTGCTTTCCAAAGACATCTGGGTCAAGGAATTCTCTTTGTTTATCATACACGAAAGCCCTGGGTATGGTCTGCTGCCCATTGTGAAGACCTCCAGTCGCAACCTGCAGACAGGCTTCACTCCCACGGGGCTGGCAAGATGGGGTGCCTCTGTGACAGCTGATGGGGGCGATGGGCTTCTCTCTTCCTCCATGCTACCCACCCCCCTTGGTCTGTGAGACCTGAGAAGAGGAGGAAGAAATTGGGCTGCAGGTGGGTGCGCAGAGCCCAGTTCTCTGCTGGATCCTGGAGAGAGGAATTTGAGCGTGTACTGCTTTTTTTTTATTTTATTTCATTTTATTTTATTTTTTAATTTAAACAAAGGGCCTCTGCTAAACTGGGACCAACCTAATGAGTGGTGCTCATGGCAAAAGTCGAGTTGCCATTGTGTGTTTATTTAGTAAATGAACAGATAGATGGATGGAAGAGGGGGAGAAAGAGCAGATTGAAGAGAGAGGGGGGCACACGTTCAGCGCTATGATCCAAGCTGAGCCTTTTATTTGAGCTCTGAGCAATCTTTAATTCCATGATTGAATTAAATTAGAAGCGAATTTAGTCTATTGTGGCTTTGTCTGCCTCTCTTAATGTGCGATGGTGTTTGTACATCTCCTGGCAGTCTGCAGGGCCCAGCTCCAGGGCTGGAGACAGCCATCGCTCTCTGCTGGGTAATAGTTCTACCATTGTATCGCACCCGTGGACTCCAGGCAATTTATTACAGCCACCACCACCCCCAACCTGCTTCAATAGAGCAAGCCTCCTGTGAAATTGGATGGAAGGCAGGAACTTTTGTAGAGAACTAGATAGCGCCTGTCTTTCTTGGCCGCAGAGGGCTCCGCGGAGTTAAGGGGAAGGAATTTTTAAGAAGAGCTGCTTTCATTTTCTTGTGAAAGCCGACATAATGAAGTAGAAGGTTCCCAGGGAAGACTGGCTGAAATGATCAAAGGGATTAAAGAGGTAGGAAGGGCGGGCTTCATGGGGACTGGATGAAAACCCTCCAGCAAGACAGGGACATTAAAGAAGTCTAGAAGACCCCAAAAATGGAGAGAGAGAGAGAGAGAGAGAGCGCTTGCGTGCGCGCAGTACTGGGCCCCTGGCCTTCAAGAAGTCCAGTCCACACACTTGGAAGTGAGCTCACCGCCGGAACATCAGCGTCCCTGCCTGAGGGGCTGGGAGGGGCACACGGGGAGACCAGGGCACATCTGCCCCCTCGGCTGCCCTCGATGCCTCTAGCAGAGGTAGAATCTGAAACTAAGACCATTGTCCCTGACCACCTTCTTTAACATGTCTTTCTGAAAACTATCAGACATAAAGAAAGACTGAAAGAATTGTACAGTGAGCACCATATTCCCAACATCTAGGGTCTACGCTGAGCGCTCTCTACTTACTGGGGGGTCACGTGTCTCTCCAACCTTCTCTCCGTTCATTAAGCTACTATACTTTCTGATGAATCTCCGAGTAAGTTGCAGAGGGGCGCTGGCCAGTGAGCTGTGGCACCCTACAAAGGAGAGATTTTATTGTTATGCATGCATTGCCCCAAGATGTCACAGATTTCCCCCAAAAGTTTCTCACTGGTCTTTGGCTCCTGTCCTCCCGTGATGCCTTTTACCTCTCAGCTCTCAGATTCCAGCCTTCCCAGGGTCCAGGGGAGGAATGCATGGGGATAGAGCAGAGTAAGCACGAGGCTGTGTGGGGTGGTGACAGCCCAGGGGACCAAAGACCCCTGCACCATTGAGAGACCCATCTGCCGTCACCTCCAGCCGATTCCTGCCACTGGAAACTCTGGGATCAGTGTTGATCACATTTTAGGAAAAGCCAGAAATGAAGGGGCTCCGTGTTCCACTTTTTACATGTCATAACTAATGTTTACATACTGGGGGGAAAAAAAGACTATGTAAAAGATGACTCCTCCTGTACTGTTTTTCTATAGCTTCTGTGTTTGTTAGCCTTTTTTATGTTGTTGTTGCTGTACCCAAAACACGTGACAAGAGCAACTTAGAGGGCGAGAGGTTTATTCGGCTCCCGTTTTCAGCGGGTCAGTCCCCATGGGCCAGCTCCAAGGCAGAAGCATTATGTCGGCGGGGCGTGGGGAAGGAGAGATGCTAAACTCATGGCGGCCAGGAAGCAGAGCGAGAGAGAGGAAGGAGGGAGCCAGGGACGGTTACACATTCCTTGTGACCCAGGCCCTCCAGCCAGCCCCACCTCAGAATCTTGCTACACTGCTTCCAACACATGAGCTTTGGGGGTACAGATTCCAAGCCCAAACCTTAACAGGTGCCATAACAAATTACCATACATCTGGAAGCTTAACACGGCATGCCTTTCATTCTCACCATTTATTTTTTTATTTTTCTTTATTTTATTTTATTTTTTGCAGTACTAGGGATTGAACTCAGGGGCATTCTACCTCCGAGCTATACCCCCAGCCCTATTTTTTATACTTTATTTTGAAACCGGGTCTCACTAAGTTGTGGAGTACCTCACTAGGTAGCTGAGGCTGGCCGCGAACCCGGATCCTCTGGTCTCAGCCTCCCGAATGCTGGGATTACAAGCGTGTGCCACCACGCCCGGCTTTATTCTCACCATTTTAAACAGCACAGATTTATTCTTACAGTTCTATAGGTCAGAAGTCTAACATGGGTCTCACTGGGCTAAAACTGAGGTGTTAGTGACAAGGCCACACTCCTTTCTGGGGACTCCAGGAGAACCTTGCTCCTCTAGGTTGTTGGCAGAACTTAGTTCTCAGGCCTGAGACTCCTGTCCCTTCTCCGGCTATCAGCAGAGGGCGGGTTCCAGCTTCTAAAGACCGCCCGCTTCCTTGGCTCACAGCGCCCTTCCCCCACCTCCAGAGCCAGCAGCAGCAGGCCGAGTCCCTCTCACACTTCAAATCTTTTCTCCTTTTGTCTTCTCATGTTGTAACCCAAACAGAAAGGTCCTCTGCTTCCGAAGACCCCTCTGATTACATTGTAGCCGCCTGGATAATTTGGATGCTCAAACACATCTCTAGGTCCTTGACCTCAGTAGCATCTGCACAGTCCCTTTTGCTGTGTAAGGTAAACATCTTCAAGCCTTCAGTCCTGAGGACTGAGGCTTGATCATCTTCAGGGGCAAATATTCTTCTTACCATACCTGGTTTCTGGCTGGAGATTCATGGACAGTTGTTCCTTCTAAGCCTACCTGGACTTCAGGTCCCATCTTCTGGGTCCAGGGAAGCCCTTCTCCTCCTATAGGACCCAGACATCCTAAGCCAAAGCTCACTGTTGCTGTGACGTCCGAGTCGCCCTCTCCTTCCTGTCCTAGCCGCTGCATACACTTGCAAAGCAGAAGGCATGCAGAGCGGAGAACTCAGGGCGTGTTGCAAAAAGACTGGCAGATCTCCGACACCGTTTATCCGTTCATTTGTCAAATATTTACTGGCCACAGACGGAATGCCTGCCACTGTGCTAACCTAAACACCAAAACCGCCTCATCGTGAAGATGTCTTTTTAAGGGGGAAAGAGACAGATAAGCAAACACCCACAGAGAATTATAAAGCGTACTAGGTGCAGTGAAGAAAAATGGGGTGCTATGACATGAAACAGGGGCCAGCCAACATTTCCTGCTAAGGGTCAAGTAGTTATGTTGCACCTCCAGGGCCACAGAGGGCCTCCGCTGCATATTCTCCTTTTGTTTCTGTTTCTTCTGTTTTGTTTTTACAACTCTTTAAAAATTCCTTTAGCTTGGGGTCACACAGGAACAGTGAGCCAAGCCGGGTGCGATGGCGCATGCTTGGAATCCAGGATTTTCGAAGCTGAGACAGGAAGATCGAGGGTTCAAAACCAGCCTCCGCAACTTAGCAAGACCCTGTTTCAAAAATAAATAAATAAATAAATAAATAAATAAATAAATAAATAAATAAATAAAATCAGTATAGGGGTGTAGCTCAAAGGTAGAATGCCCCTGAGTTCAATCCCTAGGACCACAATAAGTAGATAGATAGATAGATAGATAGATAGATAGATAGATAAGCCAAATTTGTCCCTTGGGTCATATTCTTGGCCAATCCGTGAGATGGGATATGAAGAAGGACTTACCTACAACTGGGGAAGCAAGGACCAGCAAAGACTTCTCTAAAGAGGCAGCATTTAAGCTCAGAGTCCTATCAGATGGGAAGGTCAGCCCTCCCTTGGCTGCCCACCGGGCTCTTGTGAAAGTTTGGGCGTGAGATTGGCCATGGGCGGTGGTGGTGGCAGCACAGAGCCATGACTGAGGGTGCATACCCAGCTTCAGATCCCACCTGTTTCTTTGTGTGACTTTGGGTAAGTTTCCACAAGCCCTCTGTGCTGTAGGTTTGCCCTGTGTAAGATGGGGAATGCAATAATGCCTACCTGCTGGGTTTCTGCAGCGCCCTGCCCCAGATTCCCTTCTCAGCCTTGCATCCAGCTTTGGAATGTTGGGAATGTGATCAGGGGTAGCTACAGCCAAGCTTCCCATTGGGAATTGCTATTGACAGCAGGGAGCTGCCTCTCCAGGGCTCCCTGATTCTGAGATGGAAGGGCCAGGCCCTGGTCTCAACCTAGACAATTTGGAGAGGCCTCGGGTGCAGCCACACTGGGCTCAGCCTCTTCCTTGCTCATCCGCCCACTCAGTTCCTTACAGGTCAAGTAAACACCTGCATAGTTCTTCCTCTTTTTTTTTTTTTTTTTTTTTTTGCGGTACTGGGGATTGAACTCAGGGGCGTTCTACCTCCGAGCTACACCCCCAGCCCTATTTTTTATTCTTTATTTTGAAACCGAGTCTCACTAAGTTGCGGAGGGCCTCACTAGGTAGCTGAGGCTAGCTGCGAACCGGGATCCTCCGGTCTCAGCCTCCCGAATGCTGGGATTACAAGCATGCGCCACCACGCCCGTCATAGTTCTTCCTCTTTAAGATCCACTCCCAGAGAATCCATTCCACCAGTTGTAAAGGTGAATATTTAGGACAGCGATTTGAACTGACATCAGAGTCACCTGAAGGGCTTGTTAAAATGCAAACTGTCAGGCCCACCCAAGAGGTTCTGACCCAAGTGGTCTGGTTCTCACAAGCTCCTGGGCGATACTGAAGCTCCAGGACCAGGCAGGACCACACCTTCAGAATCCCTGTTTTAGAGGCTCAGTAAATGGCTTCCCACTTTCTATCCCTCTACCCCCCTGAAGCTAAATGACAAAACGTATTATAAAGTAAATAGACAGCCAGGCATGGTTGCACATGCTACCATGACATAGCTGAAGCAGGAGGATTGCAGGTTCAAGGCCAGTCTCAGCAACTTAGCGAGACCCTGTTTCCAAATAAAAAAATAAAGTAGGGCTGGAGGGTAGCTCACGAGGAGAATATTTCTGGGTTCAACCTCCAGTACCAAATTTTTAAAAAATTAAAAGTTAATAAGCTTTCTTTCTGCAAAATAGTCTTGGTATGACCAAATGGACTTGTTTATTGCTCCCTAAATTAAACTTAGCCACTTCTTTAAAAAGCAAAAACAAAGCCGGGCTTGTGGTGCACGCTTGTAAGCCCCGGTACTTAGGAGGCTGAGACAGGCTTAGGGTTTGCGGCCAGCCTCAGCTACTTAGTGAGGCCCTCCACAACTTAGTGAGACCCTGTTTCAAAATAAGAATAAAAAATAAGATTGGGGGTGTAGCTCAGAGGTAGAATGCCACTGGGTTCAATCCCCAGTACCGCAAAAAAAAAAAAAAAAACTGTAGGTCTCTTATGACAGGATTACCAGGATATAATACTAGATGAAAAAGACAAGGTATGCAAAATGTATATAGCATGCTATTACATATTAAAAAATAAACTTCTAGGAGATAACAATTTCTGTATGTAGTTGCTTACACTAAAGAAATAAAGAAAACAATGCAGGGATCAACCACAAAATAAAATGGGAACCTAAAAGGAGGGGCACAGCTAGATGGCGGAGATAGGGACAAAAGCCAGAAATCTTTGATGTCTTTCTTTATATATGACTTTGGAACCATGTAAATATTTTATATAATTATAAAAACAAGATTAGGCCCAAATTAAAAAGTAAAAAGCAATCATTAAAAATAAAAGGCTAAATGAAATAAATGGACCCAACTGTGTACTAATAAAGAACCAAGCAGAGAAGAATTATTCAGTTAGCTTCAAAACATAAAATATGACTGTATATCCCTAAAGAAATACACCTTCCAGGCAAAAAAAAATCTATACTAATACAATTACCAATAATATTAGTATGGTTTTCCTCAAACTATTACATATTATAAGAAAAAGCAAATAAATAACTATATTAATGTTAACAACCTAGATTTTTAGCAAAAGGAATGCGACATATAAAACTAGACAAAGACATCACAAGAAAACTATAGACCAATATTCCTAATGAGTACAAATGCACAAATCTTCAATAAAATACTATCATACCAAATTCAGCAATATCTAGGGATTATATACCATAGTCAAGGAATGCGAGGTTGGCTCAATAAATGAAAATCAATCACTGCAATATATCATGTTAATAAATAAAGGATAAAACTCACATAATCATTTCAGTAGATGCAAAAAAAATCAAACAAAATTTAATACATTTTAGGATAAAAACACTCAAATAAATAAGAGTATAAGAGAACTTCCTCAACCTGATAAAAGGCATTCTACTTAATGGTGAAAGACTGAAAGATTTTACCCATAAGATTAGGAACAAGACAAAGATGTCTGCTCTTGCCCTTGGGAGTTGCTAACCAAGACAATTAGACAAGAAAAATAAATAAAAGGCATAGAGATTAGAAAGGAAGAAGTAAAACCATCTCTATTTGTAGATGGCATTACATGTTTAGTGTATATGTATGTATAT
>PVLC010045454.1:0-11764 GCA_004027655.1 Graphiurus murinus | reverse complement strand
TTTTTTATTCTTTATTTTGAAACAGGGTCTCACTAAGTTTCGGAGGGCCTCACTAAGCAGCTGAGGCTGGCCACGAACCCAGATCCTTCAGTCTCAGCCTCCCTAATACTGAGATTACAAGCATGCGCCACCACGGCCGGCCTACCCCAGTCCTATTTTTTTTTTTTTTCGGTACTGGGGATTGAACTCAGGGGCATTCTACCTCCGAGCTATACCCCCAAGCCCTGTTTTTTATTCTTTATTTTGAAACCGAGTCTCACTAAGTTGCGGAGTGCCTCACTGGGTAGCTGACGCTGGCCGCGAACCCGGATCCTCCGGTCTCAGCCTCCCGAATGCTGGGATTACAAGCGTGCGCCACCACGCCCGGCTCCTCAGTCCTATTTTTATTCTTTATTTTGAAACAGGGTCTCACTAAGTAGCTGAGGCTGGTCTCGAACCCAGATCTTCCAGTGTCAGCCTCCTAAGTACTGGGATTACAAGTGTGCGCCACAACGCCTGGCTGCCTCATTCCTTTTTATGGTTGACCCCTTGTGTATGCACACCGCATTTTATTTATCTACTTTCATGTCAACAGACACATCGCTCGTGTCTACATTTTAGCTCTTGCGAATACTGCTGCTATGATCACAGGTGTACAAATACCTGGGGGAGTTCCCGCTTTCAATTCTCTCGTGCATATTCCCAGAAGGGGTTTTGCCAGGTGCATGGGTGCACACCTGTCATTCCAGCGACTTGGGAGGTGAGGTAGGAGCATCACAAGTTTGAGGCTAGCCTAGGGAACTTAGTGAGATCCTGTCTCAAAATAAATAGATAAAGGTTAGGGGTGCAGCTCAGTGGTAGAATGCTGCTGGGTTCAATCCACAGTACGAAGAAAAAAAAAAGAGTGTATGTGTGTGTGTGTGTTACTGGTTATTGAACTGGGGCATTCTACCTCTGAGCTACACCCCAGCCTTATCTTACTTTTTATTTTGAAACAGCCCTCACTAAGTTGCAGACGGCATTGCTAAGGCTAGCCTTAAACCTGCGGTTTTCCTATCTCAGCCTCCCAAATACTGGGATTACAAGCGTAGGCTCCCATGCCTGGCTAAGACTTCCTTTTCTATTTTATTTTATTGTGGTACTGGGGAGCTGCCCAGCCAGGTCCCGGCCGCCCCTCCAGACCCTCGGTCAGGGGACATTCACAGGCTCTGTCGGCCCAACCACAGCTGCCCCAGGCTGTCCCCTCAGCTCTTCTCTCTAAACATGAGGGGCCCCAGGTGACCAGAGGCCTCAAGGCCCAGCCAGGATGTCCGAGACTCTGGGCACTCCCCCCCCCCCACACCTTGTAAGCAAGATCAAGGCCACCACAGGTCACTGGGAGCAGGTCAGGGCCTGGCCCAGCTTGCCAGAAGGTGGGGTGAGACCTCTGCCTGGCTGCACCCCGGCCTGCCGAGGTGAGGCATGACAGCCCGCGTGGCGAGCTGGGTCCCCAGGTCGTGCCCAGAGGCCGCCTTGTCCTTCCAACAGCTGGCCCCCTTGTGTTCTTTGGAGCAGAAACAAAACGAGGCACCCGGACAGCGAAGCAGGCCTGTGCAGCCCAAGGGGCCGCCCGCCCTGGCTCACTCCAGGCCTGGCTGTGAACATGTCCGCTGAGACCTGCAGTGCTGCCGGGGCCTTGCTGGGTGTTCCGGGGGCTGGTCACTCAGCACGCTCCTGTTCAGCACTTGCCCGGTCCTGCACCCCCTTCCCTTCCTGGGGTCTCCTCCCATGCGCATCTGCTGACAGTCCCAGTAGTGACTCAAATGCCACTCCTGTAGTCACCAGGGGCTGAGCAGGAGGAGGATGTGGAGGCCACCCATGGCCCCCGAGAACCCGGTAAAGGGCTGGGGGAGAGCGCGGGCATCTTCTCGAGACTTCAGAGTAGTCTCACCCCTCTATGTGGACTCCTGTTCCCAGGATCCCCAAGCTCCAGCCCTGGGACACAGCTGTGCACGCCAGGTCCCCGTTCCCAACGTCTGTGTGCCCATCCTGCCCAGTGGCGCTCGGTCTCGGTGGGCACCTTGGGTTTATTGTGAGCGTCCCCTCTGTGGACGTGAGGGTGGTGGCAGTCTTCCACGGATGAGTCTCCTCTCTGGGGCTGGCTGGGCCCAGCTCGGGTGGTGTGGGTACAAAGGGACCCGAGGGAGAGCTCCCAGCACCTCGAATGCGGCTGTGGGTGCATTGGTGGAACCCTATACCCATGTCACGTTCCTGCCTTGACAGTCCTAAAACCATGTGAAATGCAGCCATCGGGGGAAGCAGGGACGGGCACAGGAGACCTTCCTTTCTTTCCAACCCCGCGTGAGGATATAATTATTGGAGGTGTGTGTGTGCGCGTGTGCGTGGTTCTGGAGATTAAAACCAGGGGAATTCTACCTCTGAACTACACTCCCAGCCCTATTTTATTTAACTTTGAAAACAGGGTCTCACTGAGTTCTGAGGCTGGCCACAAACCTGCGATCCTCCCGTCTCAGCCTCCAGTCTCCCCAGCTCACTATCTCTGTATAGGAAAGAGGCCTAAGAAGCCCGAGGAGCAGCTGTAGGGTTGATGCCGGTCCCACCCCGTCTCGGGTCAGAGGACTCTCTCCTGCCCCAGGCCCTCTGCTAAGGGAGGGTGCTCGGGTGCACGATTTGCCTCTGCTGTTTGCATGACTCCTGGGTGTCGGTCTCAACCACGGCAAGGCGTGGGCCTGACCCCACCATCTGGCTGAGGTGGGTGCATGGCCTTCCTGCCAGTGGGTGACTCCACCTTCTCAGACAGAGCCCTCCCCTGGGGCAGGTGACTGAGGGCTGCAGGGGTGACGGGACTCAGCAGCAGGCCGCAGTCAGAGCTGCTCTGGAGTCAGCGGAGAGAGGTAGGGGGCACAGGTAGGAGTGGGTGGAGACGCTGCACCCCAGGGGAGGACCGAGCCTTGTCCAGAGGGCAGGGAGAGGGCTGGGCAGCCCAGAGGGAGGCAGTGTCTGCACCCCAGGGGCCACAGGAGGAACCCCGCTGTAGGCAGGCACGGTGAGTGCCTCGCTGGTTAGATCTGTGCAGGTCAATCGGCACCGATCAGACCAGGAAGTCACCAGGACTGACCTCACAGGTTCTTGGGAAAAGCACCTAAAACTCCGCAAAGTCCCCTGCAGGAGTGACTGAGAGGCTGAGGCCTCGGAGGATGGGAGGAGGCAGGGAGGCTGGTTCAGCCTGGGGCCTTGCTGTGACAGTCAATCCCAGCCTTACCCCCATCACTGATTCCGCTACCAAGGGGGTGGGGGTGGGGCAGCCTCTTTGGAGGCAGGGAGCCCATCGGCCTCGCTGTGCTCCCTTGGTCCTGGTTGGTCCCTGCTCTGTCTCTGCTGAGAAGGACTGGGCCCGTGTGCTGGCCAGGGCTGGCTTCCCTCCGCCCCTCCCCCAGCGATGCACACCTCCCCATGACACCCGGAGCCTCCTCAGCTCATCCCCAAGGCCCCCAATGGGCCGGACCCCACGGGCAGAAACGAAGCCAGAAAGCCCACAGCAGGCCGCTGTCCCTGTGTCCATGGCTGACGCGAGAGGTTGCACCCTCGCAGAGCAAACCAGCACGTTCTCTTCCGAGTTCTGCGGCTGGGGACTCGAGGCAGCCTGAGTTCCTCCCCGGGCCAGGGCTGCACCCCCACCCCCGGGCCCCGAACCGCAGGCCTGGACGTGAGTCAGGTCTCCTGAGGCCGCAGAAGCCTGGCCCGGTCCTCATCCAGGATGAACGGGGACTGAAGCTCCCGGCCTTGCAGGTAGACGTCTAACCCCTGGAAACAAACGGGTCATCATGGCCAAGCCCCCACCTCTCGGCTGCCCACAGTCCCCGGGCAGGACGCCAGTCCCTCAGCAAGGCCCGCCAGAAGCCTGCCTGGCCTGGGACTCAGACCTGGCCGTCCCGCTAGGACCTGCAAGGGGCCTCTGGACACCACCGCGTCTGCATACCAAAAGGCCTGCTGCAACTTTGTCTTGTGTGTGTGGAACTGGGGATTAAAGCCAGGAGTATTCTACCTCCAAGCTACAGCCCCAGCCCTCTTTATTATTTATTTATTTATTTATTTATTTATTTATTTATTTATTTATTTATTTATTGTTGTAGTACTGGGGATTGAACGGGGGACATTCTACCTCCAACCTACACCCCCAGCCATATTTTTTATTCTGAAATAGGGTCTCACTAAGTTGCAGAGGGCCTCACTAAGCTGCTGAGGCTGGCCACAACCCTGTGATCCTCCTGTCTCAGCCTCCCAAGTACTGGGATTACGAGTGTGCACCACCACACCTGGCTTCCACTGCAACTACAAAGCACCATTTACTCCACCAGTAAACTGAGGCAGGGCTTCAACTTGTCCACTCCAGCACCCACCTCTCCCCACAGTCTTTCTCAGGGTCACACCAGCCAGACCCCAGAAAAGCCCCCGGCGGCGGTGGGCAGCTCTCACCTCTCCGGAGTAAGACACCAGCGGCGAGATCTCACAGGTGGCTGGAGGGTCTCCACTTGAGGACAGGCTGGGGGGAGTCCACTGGTCAGAACCTGCCTCTTGGGTACACGTGCTGGACCCTCCCCGGCCACCGATGTGGGGAGGTGGTCCAGCCCCTGCAGCCCCCTCCCAGCATCCCCTCCCTCTGCACAGCCAGCATTGTCTGGCAGGGCTACACAGCACCCCCAAGGCACCCACAGACCCCGGGCAGCCAGATCCAGCTAAAGCTACAGACTACGGCGAGACGGAAAGCCAAAGGTCCTTCTCTTTCCCAGTCCCAGAGCCAGACCACCCTGACGGCTTCTGAAGGTCAAGTCCGGGCCGGTCTAGGTCGCAAAGCTTATCAACAAGTTCAGGGGGCCTGCCCGCACCTAACAGGACCTGAGGGGTCAGGCCGAGAAACCGAGCTGGCCGCCGCATGCACGCTGGCCAGGCTGGGCACGTGACCATCTGTTTGGTGTGGAGCTGGGGCTGAAGCTCCCCCCACAGCTGGCACAGCGGCAGGACCCTGGGAACAAGAGCGGGGCCCTGACGTCCCTGCCCTCCAGGCCACGCCCCAGGCCCGCTCACCTGGGCAGCTCAGGAAGCGGGGCGCCGTGTGCGTCCAGGAAGCGGGCCCCGGCCTGCAGCGCCCACCGGTAGTGCTGAGCGAGCAGGGCCCGCCGGGCGGTGGAGGGGTCGTCCCTGCCAGCTCCCTCGGCGTTCTTCAGTGGGGAGAATTCTTCCTCCCGGGGCACCTCGAAGGCAACGAAGTTCCTGCAGGGAAAAGGCCAGGCTGGCTCACAGGCCTAAGTGGGGTCTGTCCCTACGGGTCGCAGGGGGGTCCCCAGATCCTGAGACGCTCCAAGTCTTCCCTTTTACTCCACTGGCCAAAAACACAGAGCCAGCCGGGGGGCCACCAGCAGCCTCTTGACTGTGGCGAGGGCGGTGCAGGGCCCAGGAGGGGTGCCAGCGTCTCCCCAGTGTCCTCGACGTCCACTTTGCTCCCACCCCAGGCCACCTTCTTGGGGCAGGAGCCCCCTCCAGCCTTCTCGGCAAGGCCGGCCTGCAGCCCCAGCCTCTCCCCAGGCCTCCACTTCCCTGCCCGGCTGGGCCTCAGAACCCACCACCAGAACGGAGAGGGGAGAAAGAGAAGAACAAGTGACTTCTTCCACTAACTTAGCAAACTGGAGCACATCAAACACAAACTTCTCCATCTTTATCCCGTTCGGTTTTAGCGGCTTTACCAAGTTTCCCTCCTCATCCACGAATGGGACCTTCTTCACAGCCACGTGCGGTTTCAGCAAGGGCTCAAACTCCCTGGGGAGGCAGGGGGGTAAAGGAGGAGAAGGTTCAGACAGGACCCCCCGGGATCCCTGTCCCCACCTCTGGGTGCTCAGGGCCAGGCCCGGCAGGCTGGCAGCTGGATACCAAGAGCACAGAGGCAGCGGCCTGATCTCTGGGGAGGGCACGGGTCTCCACCCTCCCCCACCCCAGTGCTGAGGGCCGGGCACTATCAGCCACACCCAGACCGGGCACTAGGAAGCACAGGGCAGAGGTGGCGCCGGTGAGCAGAGACCCCGCCACAGAGGGCAGACTGGACCTCAGGGCTTCACACCAGCTGCCCACAGACGGCGACTTAGGTTGGTCTCCAGCGCCTCCGGCTTGTTTAAACCTAAGCTTTCTCCACCTAACCCGACAGCCTCTCCGGACCTCAGGCCGGCGTACACCAGCCCCCAGCCACTGCAGCCCAGGCGAGCGCTGCGGTCCCTGGTCAGTGCGGGCGGCCTCGGGGGGTACTCGGCGGCCACCCCCTGCCGCACACCTGGTGACTGCCTGGAGGAAGCCTCGGGTGAAGAAGTGGTTGCAGATGTTGCCTGCGCTGTAGACCAAGCCCCCATCAGCCCCGCGCAGCCGGGCAGTCTCGGGGCTGAACTCGCTGTACTCCACCACCTGGGGGACGCCGTCCACCTGGCACACCACGCCCACCGGCTCCTCAGGGTATGCCTTTTCCACCACCTGCGGCCACCAGGAACGGCTCAGGGGGAGGGGCGCGGGGCGGGGCAGGCTCGGCGCGGGGCGGGGGTCCAAGCTCACCTTCGCGCCGCAGTCGGCGCCCCGCAACACGCAGAAGCCAATGAAGACCGGGTCGGCCAGCTGCACCAGGATGTTGTCCACACAGTACACGTGCACAAACTCCACTCCCCGGCGCTCCATGTCCTCTAGGATCTGATGGTCCGCCATGGCGCAGTACAGGCCTCCGTTGCCATCTGCAGAGGAAGAAGGAAATGGCTCCAGCCGGGCCTCACGGGCTGCTCTCACCGGCGCCAACAGTCACTATCCAAGTGGCCCCGTGGTTCTACCATGACAGATGGCAACCAAAACCCCCAGGGAGGGAGGCCACTGGCCCGGGACCACACAGACCCCCGGGGACCAACCCCCGGCTGCACCCCCCATCCAGGCGAGGTGACCCCTCCCTGTCTCAGTGGTGGGCGGTACCTGGGGCCATGGCGACTTTGTCTTTCCGCTCCAGGATGGCCCTGCCCTCGAACGTCACAGCAGGGAGCATGCGCTGCTCAAACAGGACCACGTTGGCCCGGTCCAGGTGGAAGAAGTCATGCTCCTCGAAGAACTTGGCTGTGGGCTCCAGCGTGAACTCACTGGTCATGATGTACCTGCAAGGGGGGCGGTGAGCAGCCTCCGGGGGGCGTGGCCCTCCAGTGGACGCGGCCAGGAGGGGGTCCAGTCCCAGCTGGTCAGGCCTCAGTCTAGGGGCAGGTCCCGGGCTGTCCAGGGCTGTGCCGGGGTTGGAACTCAGGCCTGGGCGTGGGGCAGGGCTGGGAGGGCTCACCAGGGCACCGTGCAGTGAGTTCCATGGCGCTGGCCAGCCAACTGCTCCACCCGCCGGATCCGTTCTGCCTGCAGCTGGTACAGCGTCTTCTGGCTGGGCAGCCCCACACGATACATGCCCTTGGGGTAGGCGACACCCAGGCGAGTGCCCTGCCCGCCCGCCAGCAGCAGGACAGCCACCTTGTTCAGGGCAATCTGGCGGAAACCTAGGGCGAGGCGTGCCGAGAGTGGACGTTTGTGACCTGTCCCTTCCCGAGCCCGAGGCGACGGGACTTCGGGGCTGGCCTGCGCGAGCACGGGGGGGGGGGGGCGGGAGACCAACGGAACTCCACGCGCCTCTTCCCCAGTCCCACTCTCGGGGCACGGCCCTTTCCGGCGGGCAGGGGCGCCTCCGGGCCCGCCGCGCTGCCTACCTTCCTCCTCCCAGCGCCGCCGGGTCTCGGGGTGCGCGCGGCTGGAGCTGCCCAGGCGCTCGGGGGGCAGGGGCTGCAGGCGCGCGCCCAGGTCGGGCGGCGGGCCGGGGACGCGCGCACAGGCCGCCGCCGCGCGCTCGCAGTGCTCCCGGAGCGCCCGGGGCTCGAGCGACGCCAGCTGGGCCAGCAGGGCGGCTTGCGGCCCCGGCGCCAGCTCGGCCCAGAAGCGCAGGAGGTGCTCCTGGCCCGCGCGCTGCAGCCCGGCGCGCACCTCCCGCTCCGAGGCCATGGCGCCGCCGCGGCAGACTGAGTTGGCACTCGTGACCCGCCCGCTCCGTCCGCCCGGCGTCACGGGACCCGCAGGCGGTGCACACCCGGGAGGGGCGGGCCCAGGGCGCCCCGCCTCGACCCCGGACTCCGCCCCTTCCCCTGACCCCGCCCCGCAGCTGCCTGGGGGTGTCGGGTGCCCGGGCCACGGCCACGCACCCGCCCTGCCCATCCCGCCCGGCTCCAGACTTCGCGCCCGCCCCAGGTCCCCTCTGTCCTCGCCCCCGAGGCGGCCTCGTCCGGCCCCAGGTCCGGCCCCCCCAGACCGCCCATGGTCGGTTCCTGGATGGATCCCCCTGTCTGAGCGCCCGGCCCCGCTTCGCCCCCGCCCCGCCGGGAAGGAGGGAGCGAACTTATGGGGTCGCGCCTGTCTGAGCGGGCGGAGGAACTAGATTGTTGTGCCGGGGGAGAAAGGGTGGCTGAGGGGCAGGAGTGTCCCGAAGGGGTGCTGCGACCCGCCGGGCGGGGCCTGAGGACTGACCACCCCTAACCCACCCTCCTGCCGGTCCACAGCCCAGGGGCTGGCTAGGGTGCGCCCCGCACGAGGTTAAGCCTGAGAAGGACCCGGCCAGGTTGTATTCACCCGGAAAGGGGCAGCGGCCGCCCGGGGGCCTGGGCCAACAGTCCTGGGGCGCAGGGAGGAGGCCAGGTTGGGGGCTGGGCGGTGGCTGGGGAAATGAACCCCGATCCGCCAGGACTGGGCCCAAGTGTCAGCGTGGCTCCGGAGAAGGCCGCCAGCCCGGGGGTCCCTCCGCACCTTTCCGCCTTCACCGCCCCGTGGCCCCCGCACTCTGCAGCCCTGCCGCACTTGGCTCTCTGAACTATAAAATTTCCGACATTTTGTTTTTTATAAAGTTTCTTGTGAAAAATAGGAAACCATAATTGTTGCCATTTGGGAACAGAATTTTTTTTTAGAAACTAGATTTACTTAGTCAAAAAGTAATATATAAGCCGGGCGTGGTGGCGCACGCTTGTAATCCCAGCATTCGGGAGGCTGAGACCGGAGGATCCGGGTTCGCGGCCAGCCTCAGCTACCTAGTGAGGCACTCCACAACTTAGTGAGACTCCGTTTCAAAATAAAGAATAAAAACTAGGGCTGGAGGTGTAGCTCGGAGGTAGAATGCCCCTGAGTTCAATCCCCAGTACCAAAAAAAAAAAAAAAAAAAAAAAAGTAATATATAAACATGGCTATTTATTTATTTACTTATTTATTTTGTGGTACTGGGGATTCAACCCAGAGACATTCTATCTCCAAGCTACACCCATACCCCAATTTTATTTCTTATTTGGAAACAAAGTCTTGCTAGGTTGCTGAAAGCCTCATTACGTTGCTGAGACTGGCTTCGAACCTGTGATCCTCCTGTCTCAGCCTCCCAAATACTGAGATTACAGGTGTGAGCCACTGCACCCAGTTTGAACATGGCTTCTTGAAAAGTCAGATAGTGCCAGGTGTGGTGGTACATGCCTGTCATCCCAGTACTTGGGAAGCTGAGACAGGAGGATGGGTTCAATCCCGAGTACTACACACACACACACACACACACACACACAAGCCAGATTTAGTGGTGTACATCCAGTACTTGGAAGGCTGTGACAGAAGGATCACAGGTTCACTGCCAGCCTCAGCAATTTAGTGAGGCTTTCACTAAATGAGATCCTGTTTCAAAACAAAACAATAGCCAGGCATGGTGGTGCACTCGTGTAATCCCTGTACTTGAGAGGCCGAAACAGGAGGATCACAGGTTCGCAGCTAGCCTCAGATACTTAGTGAGGCCCTCTGCAACTTAGTGAGACCTATTTCAAGTAAAGAATAAAAAATATGTCTGGATATGTAGCTCGGAGGTAGAATGTCCCTGGGTTAAATCCCCAGTACCACACCTATACACATACACACACATTCAAATAGTGCTTTAGCGCTATTTTAGAGCTTTAGCTCTTAGCATTTGGGAGGCTGAGACTGGAGGATCCGGGTTCGAGGCCAGCCTCAGCTGCCTAGTGAGGCACTCCACAACTTAGTGAGACCCTGTTTCAAAATAAAGAATAAAAAATAGGGCTGGGGGTGTAGCTCGGAGGTAGAATGCCCTTGAGTTCAATCCCCAGTACCGCAAAAAAAAAAAAAAAAAAAAATAGTGTTTTAGGTCCTAAATACCTAAATAGAGAAGTAACATCTCCTCCTGACAGGCAGGTTCTGCACACAGTCACACACACACACACACACACACACACACACACACACACACCCTGAGTTAGGAAGCCCAGCGTGAGAGTGTGATTCACAGGGGCCAGGCCATAATAAATTCTCCTGGCCCAGAAAGGAGCTGCCTTTCCAAGAACTATCATAGATGCACCCCAAGACCTTTGTCCCCTAAGTTCCCCAGAAAGCCTCGTGACTCATTGCCTTTCTGCATTCTCTGCCACCTGACTCCCCTGTGAAGGCACACTCCCCCCACCACCTTAGGTCACTGCCCAGCACACAGCAGACAGGAAATGTTTGTTGACTGAGCAAAAGAGTGTTGGAAGCAAACCTAGCATCGCTGTGACTGGACCACGGCAAATGTTCAGCAAGTGCTTGCTGAATGAATGAATGAATGAATGAATGGTTGCTTCTGCTCCAATTGTTTGTGTAGTGGAAGGATAGCTCACAGCAAACATTGGGGGTGGAGGGCCGGAGGCAGGGCATCTGGTGAGCGGAGCGGGCTCCACACCCCAGGCCAGAGTCCGCAGCCTATCACCCATGCAGGGCTGGGCGCTTGAGGCAGCACATGCCTCTTGAAGGCAGGAGTCAGAAAGTGAACTCCGAGCCCTCTGGGTCACGGTGACCCCAGGTCTTGCCGCAGGGTGGGGGCAGGCTAGGATCGGAGGGCTTGGAAAGTCAGGGCTGTGCGGGCAAAGGCACCTGCCAGGCTAGAAGACCGAACCTACCTGGGCAGACAGGTGAGAGCCAGCAAAGCCAGGTGGGCAGCAACCTCGGGACCACCTGCCAGGGCCAGGCCTGTGGCTAGCAGCCACCCCTTGCCTTCAGGGAGCAGGCCCGCAGGCCAGAGCCCTGCAAAAGTCCATCTGTCTTCCCAAGTAGGTTCGGTCTTCTGGCCCTTCAGGTGCCTCTGACGGTACAGTCTCGACTTTCCAAACCCTCGGATCCTAGCCCGTCCCCCCCCCCCCGCAGCAGGATCTGGGGGTCACCTGATCTAGAAGGCTCAGAGCTCTCGCTCGGACATCTGCCTCCAAGGGACAGGTGTCCCCTCGTTGTCCAGGCCTGAGTGGGTGGCAGGTGCCCTGCAGAGGGCTTGGGGACGGGATGGCACTCTCCGGCCCTCTCTCCATGCTCAGTGCTGGGGCTACTTCATGGGGCAGAGGGGCTGGGGCTCTGGACTGGCACAGCAAGAACATAATTCCAACCAGGATGGGTGCCTCAAAAACCAGGGTGGTGTGGGCCCCCAGATCTGGTCTGGGCTCTGGAAGGCCCCCAGGGACAGCAGCAAAGCAGAAAGCTTCAGGACAGAAAGAACGTCAGCCCGAGCTGAGTGTGTTGCTCACACTTATAATCTGATACAGGAGGATCACAGTTTCAAGGACCGTCTCGGCAACATAGCAAAACCCTGAGCCATCTAGCGAGACCCTGTTTCAAAACAAAACAAACCAGCCGGGCATGGTGGCGCACACTTGTAATCCCAGCATTTGGGAGGCTGAGACTGGAGGAT
>PVLC010045453.1:0-11802 GCA_004027655.1 Graphiurus murinus | reverse complement strand
GCGGTACTGGGGATTGAACTCAGGGGCATTCTACCTCAGAGCTATACCCCCAGCCCTATTTTTTATTCTTTATTTTGAAACCGAGTCTCACTAAGTTGCGGAGTGCCTCACTAGGTAGCTGAGGCTGGCCGCGAACCCGGATCCTCCGGTCTCAGCCTCCCGAATGCTGGGATTACAAGCGTGCGCCACCACGCCCGGCCTATTTTTTATTCTTTATTTTGAAACATGGTCTCACTAAGTTGCAGAAGCCCTCACTAAGTAGCTGAGGCTGGCTGCAAATCTGTCATCCTCCTGTCTCAGCCTCCCAAGTACTAGGATTACAAGCGTGTGCCACCATGCCCAGCTGAAGAGTCACATCACAATTTTTACTGGCCATTTTTCTGTTGACCATGGGAGGTGCACATGTTGCAAATAAAGTCTTTCTAGTTTAACTCCTGCTCTAGTGCTTGCCCCAGATGATACAGCTCTTCTCCCTTTGTCCTAAGCCTGGCTGTGTTAAGGCTCAGGCTTACTCAATGCCCCTCTTCTGACCCTGGCAGCTAACAGATGACCTATTTCTAAGCTGACGTTTTCCCTCTTTGTCCTCCCCTTCTCCTTCACCCCCTTTTAACAAATAACATGTTCTTATCCATTTACTGATGATGGGGATCTGGCAACTGTGGATGTGAATAAGAACGGGGGCAAGGAAGACGTAAACATGAATTGTGTCCCTTCTGATAAACACACCAGCATGACCCTGGCCTGTGGATCTGAGTAAGAACTGACTCAAAGAAGAAGACCTAAACATAAATTATATCCCTTCTGATAAGACACCAGTATGACCCTGAAGAGCTAATCTTTTTTCTTTTCTTTTTTTTTTTTTGGCCATACTGGGGATTGAACATAGGGGCATTCTACTCTGAGCTACACCTCCAGTCCTATTTTTAATTCTTTATTGTGAAACAGGGTTTCACTAAGTTGCAGAGGGTCTCACTAAGTTGCGGAGGCTGGCCATAACTCTTATGTTCTAGTCTCCCAAGTACTGGGATTACAAGTGTACACCACCACGCCTAGCCATTTGTATTACTTTTTATAAGCACCTTGAAGTCTAGAACCAAGTTTATTTCCAAGGAGTAGCTGAGCCCTATCCCTATCCTGTTCATCTTTATATCTCTAATCCTTAATCCTCCCCCCCTTCAACTAAGTATCCAATTGAGTACTAGATGGTAGGCATTTAATAAATATTTGAGTGAAAAACTAAGTTCAAAGCCGGGTGTGGTGGCGCACACTTGAAATCCCAGCATTTGGGAGGCTGAGACTGGAGGATCCAGGTTCTCAGCCAGCCTCAGCCACCTAGTGAGGCACTCTGCAAGCTGTGAGACCCTGTTTCAGAATAAAACATAGGAGCCGGGCGTGGTGGCACACACTTGTAATCCCAGCATTCGGGAGGCTGAGACCAGAGGATCCGGGTTCGCGGCCAGCCTCAGCTACCTAGTGAGGCACTCCGCAACTTAGCGAGACTCGGTTTCAAAATAAAGAATAAAAAATAGGGCTGGGGGTATAGCTCGGAGGTAGAATGCCTCTGAGTTCAATCCCCAGTACCAAAAAAAAAAGAATAAAATATAGGGCTGGGGGTATAGCTGGGAGGTAGAATGCCCCTGAGTTCAATCCCCAGTACCGCAAAAACAAACAAACAAACAACAACAAAAAACAAACCACCTAGTGAGGCACTCCGCAACTTAGTGAGACCCGGTTTCAAAATAAAGAATAAAAGATAGGGCTGGGGGTATAGCTCAGAGGTTGAACGTCCCTGAGTTCAATCCCTAGTACCACAAACAAACAAACAAACAAACAAACAAATAATCCCCAAACCTACCATATGATCCAGCAATACCACTTCTGAATATCTACCCAAAAGAATGGAAACCAAACTATCAGACTGATGCATATGTATCTGTTTATAGCTGCACAATTCACAATTGCCAAACTATGGAAACGGCCAAGATGTCCATCGACAGATGAATGGATTACAAAACTATGGGATATGTACACAATGGAATTTTACTCAGTCATAAAGAAGAACAAAATCATGTTATTTTCAGGGAAATGGATGCAACTGGAAAACATATTGAGATTAGTCAGTCACAAAGAGTTAAAAAGCATATGTTCTCCCTAATATATGGATGCTAGGGAGAAGGTGGGGCATAAGAGGGACTCCAGATGAAAAAGGAGAAACCCTAAATAAGCAAAGAAGTTGACTTAACTGAAGGTGATGGATAGGAGGCGGGGTGGGTGGGGAGAGGGGGAGGGTGGGACACCCTAATGCACATGATGTACTTTCACAAATATATCAAAGTCAATCACTAAACTGAACTTGTGAAGGAGGGAGGGCGAGCGAGTGGGGTGGCAATTGGGGAAGGGGTTAAATGAGAAATGTGTGCATGTATGCCTTTATCAGTTTGTACCTAACAAAGATGTATGATTACAATGCACCAATTAATAATAATAATAAAAAAACCCCTAAGTTCAAGGCACTTTGTATGGTGTTTTTAATTTTTATGAGTGTGTTTAGGGTGCTTTAAGATCACATAGTGAAAACAGAAAAAGTGTTTAAGATCTCCAGTGAAAGTACTAGAGAGAGGCTGTCGTGCTGTCTGCACTCCTATGATAGATGAGATTCACGGATAATTGTGTAACTACAATAACTCAGACTCAACTGCAATTCCTTCCTTGTGTGTGGGGGGGCAGGAAATGAACTACATCCCCATTCTTTGGTTTTTACTTTGAATACAAGGTCTCACTAAGTTCCCGAGACTGGCCCCGAACCAGCCACCTTCCAGTTTCACCTTCTCAGGTACTGGGGTTAAGGTGTGTGCTACCAACCCAGGATTTCTATTTAGCGTGCTGTGCACTGCTTAGCCCGGACACTGGCGCTTCCGGGCTCGCGATAGGATCGGGCCTCGCGGGGCTGCTCCTTGTCCCTTATTGGCTGCGTTGGGAGGTGTGGTGCGTGGCTCCGACCAATGGGAGGCGGCCCGCAAGGCACGTGCTGGGGCTGGCCAGGGAACTTGACGTGCCTTTCCTGGCGCTAAAAGGACGAGTGGATCCGCAGCCCCAGGCCCGGGAGCAGCACTGGGGAGAACCGGCTGGGCGAGCTCGGGCCACCCTCGCTCTGCTCCCTTGCAGTGGCCACCGCCACCATGTGGGCTGTCTTGAGGTTAGCTCTGCGGCCCTGCGCCCGCGCCACCGCCCCCAGCCCCGGGCTGCGTGGCTATCATGGGGATTCTGTGGCCACGCTGGGCACTCAGCTGGATTCCGGCTCTGCGATTTATCAGGTAGGCTGGATGAGCGCTCTGGCGGTGCAGGACCGACTGGACTAGGCAGCGGGTGGGGGGTAGGTATACTTTAAAAGCTGCTGTTCTTTTTTCTAGAGCTCCTGTCTTGATTCTGGGGCGCACTGGGTGCTGTGAAGTTTGAAGAAAACCCTTCCTATCAAATACATTTTAGTTCACCTTTAGGACTGGCATTGTACTTCGTGGTTTTGCAATCAGTGGTTCTCAAAACCTGTCTTAGTATCATCACCTGGGAAGCTTCTTGAATGTGCAGCTGCTTGAGCCTCATTCTGCATCGTCTGTGTCTAGGGTGAGGTCCTGGTGTTTGCACAGTTAAAGCATTCCTTAGGGGAATAGGGACAGCCAGCTGTGGGAATCACTGGCCTACCACAGCTGACACTGGGCTTTGCTTACCAGACTTAAGTTAAATATTTGTATTAATAGAAAATACACATCCTAGAGCTGGGCGTGGTGTAGCACGCTTGTAATCCCGGTACTTGGGAGGCTGAGACAAGAGGATCGCAGGTTCTCGGCTAGCCTCAGCTACTTAGTGAGACCTTGTTTCAAAAATAGAGAATTAAAAAATAGGGCTGGGGGTGTAGCTTGGAGGTAGAATGCCCCTGGGTTCAATCCCAGTATCACACACACACACACACACACACACACACACACACACACACACACACATTTTACAGTATCTCTGAATGCCTTTTCTTGGAATTGGGAGCTTTTACAAGGTCAAAGAAACAATTCACAGCTTGTGAAATATCAGAGCTGGAAAATTGCGATCTGTCTCATGGTTTCTAAGTCTATACAGATACCATTTAAATTGTGCAAATAACACACACACATTTATTTATCTGGGGAGAATGTTTAATTCAGAAACAAAATGGTTATTGTGCTCTAAGTGCTATTTTTAGGTATTTGGTATAAATTGTAGAAATGAAACTCATAGTTTTGTGGGGAAAATGGGCAAGAAAGCAAGTAACTTTAGTGCCAAGTGGTAAGTGGCATCTAAAGTTTTAAAAAGTGGTCATAGAAAGCTACAGATAGGAAGTAACTCGTGAAATAGATCTGGGCTGGGAAAGAGCTGGCCAGGTTCAGGGTTGAGAATGAAGATGAGACTATGAACTAATACAGTTAAAAGAACATAGGTACTTACACTTAGGTTATCTTATTTTATTTTATTTTTTTGCGGTACTGGGGATTGAACTCAGGGGCATTCTACCTCCAGCCCTATTTTTTATTATTTATTTTGAAACCAAGTCTCACTAAATTGCAGAGTGCCTCACTAGGTAGCTGAGGCTGGTCTCGAACCCGGATCCTCCGGTCTCAGCCTCCCGAATGCTGGGATTACAAGCGTGCGCCACCACACCCAGCTTACACTTAGGTTACTAAAGTGTATAAGCTGAGTGTGGTGACATATACCTGCATACTCAGGAGGCTGAGATAGAAGAATCACTTGAGCCCAGAAATTTGAGACCAGCCTGGAGAACACAGTGAGACCCTATCTCAAAAAAAAAAAAAAAAAGTAAGTGGTTGTGAAGTGTTGAAAGTCATGGCTAGGGCATTGAGTTCATGGAATAATTTTTGAAGATGAGATTAACTATGGGGCCAGATAAAGGAGGAGGACTTGCATGCTAAAAGTTACATTTAGATTTCATTTTGTCATGGATGACATTGGACATTGGACTCCTGGGCATCTACTTTAGGTAGAAGATAGGGTCATTAATCTAAAGAAGGTTTATAGAACCAGGAATGA
Source organism: Graphiurus murinus (assembly GCA_004027655.1). Lineage (NCBI taxonomy): Eukaryota > Metazoa > Chordata > Mammalia > Rodentia > Gliridae > Graphiurus > Graphiurus murinus. Next base: position 6,729 of record PVLC010045453.1, on the reverse strand, counting down.
GTTTGACAGTTAAGAGATGATGGGTGGTGATGGATTTTGTTTGAATCATCTTTTGCTAGGTTGTGCTATCAAAAACTCTCAGTAGCTCACAACAGCAAATGTTAATTTCTTTCTTACATTTAGTGTTGATGACTTTGAGTCAGCTGTTGTGACTTGTCAAAGGACAAAATTACAGCACTTTAGTTAAAGCATCTTAATTGGCTTTATTTGTGATTCTAGAATCAGAAAACACTTCTGCCATAAAACAGAATAAGTGTTCTGATGGACTGAGCAAGGAGGTTGGTTTTATAGACAGAAAAGGGCAAAAGATAACAGAAACAGAGGACAAAAAGTGGGTTGGTCATTTCAAAGTTACTTTCTTTGTAAGGCAGGGGTACGGAGATAGAACTTTTTCTAGGGTTTAAAGTAGGGGGTACTTCATTATCATTGCCCATTGAAACTGGCCTTTTTGATAAATAACACTTTCTCCTGAAGATCAGATATAACAGTATACTTTGAGTTTGGTGATTGGACCTTTAGTATGAGTGACTCCAATTTTTATTTTGTGTGTGTGGTACCAGGGATCGAGCCCAGGGGAATTCTGCCTCCAAGTTATACCCCAGCCCTATTTTATTTCATTTTTTAAAAATTTTGAAATAGGGTCTCACTATGTTGATGAGTGTCTCACTGCTTGCTGAGGCCATCCTTGAACCTGCAATCCTCCTATCTCAGCCTCTCAAGTACTGGGATTATAAGCTTGTGCGTGTGCCACCACAAATGGCTTCATTTTGATTTTTAGTTTGGGATTTGGGGCCTGGTACAGGAGTTTAGTCTAAAACAGTGGCCTCCAAGCCGGGCGTGGTGGCGCACGCTTGTAATCCCAGCATTCAGGAGGCTGAGACCGGAGGATCCGGGTTCGCAGCCAGCCTCAGCTACCTAGTGAGGCACTCCGTAACTTAGTGAGACTCGGTTTCAAAATAAAGAATAAAAAATAGGGCTGGGGGTATAGCTCGGAGGTAGAATGCCCCTGAGTTCAATCCCCGTACCACAAAACAAACAAACAAACAAAAAAAACCCCAGTGGCCTCCAACAATTTTTTTTCTTTTTTCTTTTGGTGGTGCTGGGGTTGAATGTACACAGGGGCATTCTCCCTCAGAGTTGTACCCCCAGACTGATTTTATTTTAAATGGAAGCAGGATCTTGCTAAGTTACTGAGAACCTTGCTAAATTATAGAGGCTGGCTTCGAACCTGTGACCCTCTGTCTCCACCTCCCAAGTATAGGGATTACAGGCATGTGCAACCTTGCCAACTTTTTTTTAAATTAATAGACTGTTCCACTGCAGGGTGGATTCAAGTCTGCCCCTTGTGTCCTCTCATTCCTGGACTGAGGTTGAAGGAGCAGCCCTGATTTAGATGTGTCCTTATGGCAGAAGCCTGCACAGGAACAAGAAGTTGAACACAAATTTGACTTTCAAGTTTCTGCTGGGCTGTGGTGAACTTCATGCATGTTTACATTCCATTAGGCACAGCAAATCAGGTGGCCAAGACTAACTTTCATCAGGGAGGGGAATATAGATGAATGAAACATTTTAGTAGTGTTTCCTCATTACAAATAATAACTATAAAGCCGGGTGTGGTGGCACACGCTTGTAATCCCAGCATTCGGGAGGCTGAGACCAGAGGATCCGGGTTCAGCCTCAGCTACCTAGTGAGACACTCCGCAACTTAGTGAGACTTGGTTTCAAAATAAAGAATAAAAAATAGGGCTGGGGGTATAGCTTGGAGGTAGAATGCCCCTGAGTTCAATCCCCAGTACCGCAAAAAACAAAAAAAAAAAACAAAACAAAAAACAAATAATAACTATAATATGTAACAGTAGCAGAAATTGCATATTTCTGCCAACCATATTTCTCTCTCTCTCTCTCTCTCTGTCTCTGGTGCTGGGGATTGAACCCAAGGGCATTCTACCTCTGAGCTACACCCCTGGTCCTATTTTATTTTTTTATTTGGAAAGAGGGTCTTGCTAGGTTGATGAGAATCTCACTACTTCCTGAGACTATCCTCAAACCTGCGATCCTCCTATTTCAGCCTCCCAAGTACTGGGATTACAAGCATGTGCCACCATGCCTGACTGCTTGAGCCTTTGTCTTTGATGGTGGTTGTTAGCTAGGGGTTAGTGTGCTCCTGAGACTATAATTTTGTTCTCCATGTAAAATTGTGTTAAATTCTGGTCTAGTCTGAATTATAGGTGTGTAGCACCACACCTGCTCATCTCAACAACACATTAAACAACCAGTGGGTCCAAGAAGAAAAAATGGGACTGACCTTTGCCTCCTCAGACTGGGGACTCTGTGCAGGGTGCAGCCCACCAATAATTAGAGCAGGGAAGGAGCTGTGGGATGGTGGAAAAAGCACTGGCCTAGTATTTCATGTGTCTTAAAAACTAACAATAGCACATTTGCATGGGGAAAACAGCTAGAGGGCAATATGCTGAAATGATCACTGTAGCCCTAATAGTGCTGGGAAGAGGCCATATAGCGTGTGGATTCAAGACCAGTTAATGGCTCCTTAGAAAAATGCTTGGAACATAATGTGCCCTCAGGAAACATTAGCTTTGTTCCACAGCAGCTTACACTACACTGCTGGTGCCGCTGCCCCCTCTCTAGTGACCCCTGAGAAGTCACAGCAAGCACATTTTCGAGGACTCAGAGGAGCATCAGAGGGTGCCACGTGGTGGACAGCCTTGCTGCCTCGGCTGTTAGGGGCGTGGGTTGAACGTATGCCAAGCGGGCTGAGGAAAGCAGACATTGACCTCACCATAATCATGCAGAATCCACGCTAGTACAAAACCCAGACAGGTCCTTGGGTAGACAGAGGATGCAAATGATATAAAATACAGCGAGGTCTTGGCCAGTGGCCTGGACAAGCTCTGTGAAGATCTGGAGCAACAGAGGGAGTTGTGACTCTTCTTCATGTTCAAGGCCCGCACACAAACATCACTGGCCACCATGGCTGAACAGTGGGTGTGTCCAAGAAGAAATAAGTCTGTAGCCTCATCTGTTAATAGCTTATATACCTAACAACAACAACAAATCGCTGTTGCTGTTCTTTTTTCTCTTCAAGGTTATCATATGACCTGTATCAGCTGACTTTTGCTTCAGTAATGTTGTATTCCAAAGAATCTTCACATCTCAGGGTCCAAAAGAACAAATATTTGCCTCTTGCTCCTAGATCTGTGGCAGTTCTGCTTTAGGCAGGGACAGCTCTGCTCTCCTTTTTTCTCATTACAAGAGCCAGATTGAAGGGGCAGGGGCTCCGGGGGCTGGCCCTCTCATAGTGGAGGGCAAGGCTGTACGAGGAGAGCCTGGAAACACTTGGTCCCGTTTAAAGCCTGTGCTTGAAATTGGTGCAGTGATTTTACCCACATTCTACTGGCCAAAGCAAGAATGCAGGCACAATCAGAGACTGCAGGGTGGGGAGGCCTAGTCTTCTCTCAGTGAATCTTGGAAAAGAAGGAAAGAAGAAAGAATTCTGAACAAGTATCATTGTCTACCTCCTGGCCCAAGAGGGCTGTTCAAACTCTGTTGTGTCTAAGTTCCAAAGTAGGAAGGGTGAGAAAGTACCCTTCTTTTTTTCTTTTTTGCAGTGGTTGGGGCTGCACCCATGGCCTTGTGCATGCTAGGCAAGCACTCTACCACTGAGCCACATCCCTAGCCCCTACTTGTCTTTTTTCTTTTTTCCTTTTTTTTTCAGTACTGGGGATTGAACCCAGGGGCATTCTACTTCTGAGCTACGCCCTCAGCCCTACTTTATTATTCTTTATTTTGAAACAAGGTCTCACTAAGTTGTGGAGGGCCTCACTAAGTAGCTGAGGCTGGCCAAGAACCTGTAATTCTCCTGTCTTAGCCTCCCAAGTCCTGGGATTACAAGTGTGAGCCACCATGCTTGGCTGCTTGTTTGTTTGTTTGTTTGTTTTAAAGGAGCTTTGCTGGAAGTCACATGGAATAACTTCTGCCTATATTTTATTGGTTAGAATTTAGTCACATGGCCATATGATCTACAAAGAAAGTCAGGGATGTGCTACCTTTACCAGTGGGCATGTTGTCACTTTGAATAAAATTGGGATTCAGTCATTGAGGAAGATGGGAGGAATGGGTTTGGATAAACAGCTGACAGTATCTGCTTGCTCTATTCATTTATGGCACTGGAGATTAAACCCAGGGACATTCTACCTCTGAGCTACACCCCTGCCTATTTTCCTATTTTATTATTTATTTATTTATTTTTGTGGTACTGGGGATTGAACTCAGGGGCATTCTGCCTCCGAGCTATACCCCAAATCCTATTTTTTATTCTTTATTTTGAAACAGGATCTCACTAAGTTGTGGAGAGCCTCAATAAGTAGCAGAGGCTGGCCACGAACCCAGATCCTCCAGTCTCAGCCTGCCAAGTACTGGGATTACAAATGTGCACTACCATGCCCGGCTTATTTATTATTTTGAAACAAACAAGTTCTCACTAAGTTGTGGAGGGCCTCGCTAAGTTGCTGAGACTGGCCTCAAACCTGTAATCCTCCTATCTCAGCGTCCATGTACTGGGATTATAGGTATGTGCCACTGTGCCTGGCTGCCTCATTTAATAAATAGCATGAAGAAGGGTGGGTGTGTACTAGAGCACGCTTGTAATCTCAGTACTTGGGAGGCTAAGACAGGAGGATTGCAGGTTAGAGGACAGCCTCAATAAGTAGTGAGACTCTCATCAATCTAGTGAGACCCTGCTTCAGAATAAAAATAAAATAGGCCGGGCGTGGTGGCGTACGCTTGTAATCCCAGCATTCGGGAGGCTGAGACCAGAGGATCCAGGTTCGAGACCATCCTCAGCTACCTAGTGAGGCACTCTGCAACTTAGTGAGACTCGGTTTCAAAATAAAGAATAAAAAATAGGCCTGGGGGTATAGCTCGGAGATAGAACGCCCCTGAGTTCAATCCCCAGTACCGCAAAAAAAAAAAAAAAAAAATAGGCCTGTGGGTGTAGCTCAGAGGTAGAATGCCCCTCGGTTCAATCCCCAGTACCACAAGGAAAAAAAAAAAAAGCTTAGGTGTACCCTTATTTCCTGGGGCCTCCAGCTATAGATAGTAAATGTTGATGCAAATGCACCATAAAAGGGGACCAAAGGCTAAAGGCGCGCCATGGATGAGAGATGGCACATAGAGGCTCTGTGCCCTGGCGCCCTGGCCACAGTCCCGTCTCTCTCTGCTCTACTTTCCTCACATGAGCAGTGGTATGTCCTGCCTACTCTCACTCCTCCCACCACTGTGCCTTCACAAAACCTCGGCCTGGAGGGACAGTTTGCCTTATTTCTTAACCGGGAGCTGGCTTAGCTGGGCTAAAGATCTGGGGTCTGACTGCCTTTCCTTTTGAGTGGTGCTGTTCTAAGTTGGGCAGTGTTGTTGGTTGCAGGGATTGTACCTTGGGTCTTGGATAGTCTAACAGCAGGTTACTCTTGTGTGTGTGTGTGTGGTACAAAGGATTGAACTCAGGGGCATTCTACCTCTGAGTTACACCCCAGCCCTATTTTTTATTCTTTTTTTTTTTTTCAGCACTGGGGATTGAACTCAGGGGCATTCTACCTCCAAACTATACCCCCAGCCCTATTTTTTTATTCTTTATTTTGAAACAGGGACTCACTAAGTTGCGGAGGGCCTCACTAGGTAGCTGAGGCTGGCCGCGAACCTGGATCCTCTGGTCTCAGCCTCCCAAATGCTGGGATTACAAGTGTGGGCCACCACACCTGGCCTATTTTTTATTCTTTATTTTGAAACAGAGTCTCACTAAGTTGCAGAGGTCCTCCCTTAGTAGCTGAGGCTGGCTACAAACCTGTGATCCTCCAGTCTCAGTCTCCCAAGTACTGAAATTACAAGTGTGCACCATTACGCCTGACTACTTATTTTTCTCAGTATGTGTGTGAATTGTTTTTCATCAGCTCTGAACTGTGGTGCTTGTTGGCTTGCCAAGATAGCTGGAGATCAGGAGGTAGAATGAAAGTGGAGGAAGTCAGCTCTGTGTTGATGAGATGGGGCAAAAAATGAAAAAGACCCAAAGGTACACCAGAATCTTATCAGCTTTCAGATCTATGAAGGAAGAACTTAGTAAAGGACACAGTGGGGAGGCATTTAGTGCTGTGGGAAACATCTATAAGGCAAACAGAACATTTCAAGAAAAAGGAGATGGGAAGATGTCTGTAAGAGATATATAGGCCAGTTGTGGCTATACAGACCTTACTACATAGGATCCTATTTAATTAAACTAGAAAAAACAAATCTAGCAGAGGATCAGGCTGGGGAAATGTGTTCCCTAATTGGATATTTGATGATATTAACAGATTATCGATATGTGATAATGACCCTTATTTTGGGAGAGATATAGAAATGCTTATAGATGAAGTGCTATGTCTAGGATTACTTCAAAGCCATTCAGGGCAGGTACATGAAGGAAATAACTTTAGCCATATTTAGATAATCATTGAAGTCTACTGGATACATTTGGTAATTATACTAGTCTTCTTGTTTTTTGTCTGAAGATTTCCATGAAAGAAAGTTAACAACAATAATGATAGCAAACCCTAGGGGAATTGAAACTGTTAGTGAAATCCTTGATTCTGTAATCTGCCTTAATGCAACCCTGCTTATTCCTTTTCTAATACTGTTGCGCTACACAGGACTGAAGAGAGAGGACAGTTGTGCACCCCG
>PVLC010045452.1:0-11799 GCA_004027655.1 Graphiurus murinus | reverse complement strand
ACAAACCAGTATGGATACATTATCATTAAGCAAATTCCAAACTTGGTTCAGACCTAACTTCCCTTTTGAGTTCCAGAATTGCATGTGGTATACTATGTTCAAGTTGGTCAATATGTCTCTGTAAGCTCCTCTTAGCTGTGATAGTTTCTCAGACTTTCCTTGATATTGATGACCTTGACAACAGTGAAGAGTACAGGCCTGTTATTTTGAAGATTGTTTCTCAAATTAAATGGATCTCAATTTCACAGTGGGGTTACATATTTGGGGAAGTAAGATCACAAAAATATAGTGTCATTTGAATCACATCATACCAAGAATACATACTATGAATCATGACTTATCACTTTTGATGTTAACCTTGATCACTGTAGTAGTATTTGGTAGACTTTTCTACCATAATGTTACTCTTTTTTTTTCTCATATTGTAATTTGTGAAAACAGCATGCTATGTTCTTTGGACGAGATTCCTTATGTGCTGCCACATTAGGGGTGGAGAGTTATTCCCTGCCTCTTTATTGGTTTGTATATACATAAATTTGGAATTATTTTGGGGAGACTTGCCTATCCTACCACATTTATTTGTGTATTTATGCATATAAATGTTGACTCTAGGACATAATATTTTGTGTTATAAGTCAACACAACCTAAATTTTGTTTACATTGTCTTAGATTTGGCTATTAGGAGCTCTGATAGTTGATCCCTGTGTCACTTTAATATTTTACCATCATTATGGGTTTCAGAGGGGAGCTGAGCTTGGTTTTGTTGTTTTGTTTGCATATATTTCTTTAGGACTTTCTCACTTTTTGGTAGCACAATGTGCTCTAGGCTTAGCTTGCATCCTTCCTTCTCTAGTCTTGGAATTTCTCCAATTAGCCCTGCTTCATTTTATAAGAGAACAAGTTTACTTTTATTGGTGTATTATAGTTGCCCGTCACACTGTCATTCACAGTGATAGGAACATACGTGCACACAGCACTTGGTGGGCTTCCCCCTAACTCCCTCCGTACTCCCTCTTCTTTCCCTTACGGGGTACTGAGATTGACACTGGTATTCTCACATATGTGTATAATATCAATGGAAGGAATTCCTTCAGTGATTCCTCCCCCACCCCTTCCCCTAGACCACTTCTCTAACTTCACTGGAGTTTCTCCTCCACTATCTAAAGTCCCTCTAAAATCCAGATTACTCCCTAGCTTCCACATATGACAGAAAACACGTGGCCCTTCTTCACTTTCTGTGACTAGTTAATCTCACTTAACATAACGGGAGAACTGATTTAGAAACCCAAAATATGAGACCTAGTGTGTTATTCTTACAGGATGTCACAACAAGGAAATATGTATACGTGTACACACCAGTATCTGCAGATATATCTAAAAATATTTACATATATCTCCATTTTACCTATACTCAGCAGACATGAGTTCACACTAATGCCTTCATCTCTCATCTATTACAACAGTGGTAAATTAGCTTCCTCCCTACTCCTAACAGTGTGAAGTCTGTTCCAATAATTCACAATATATACACATATGTATAGTCCAGTGTACATGGACAGCGATATCAGAATTGTTAACCTGTAATGCTATGTGAAAAAAAAAAAAAAAACTCTATTAACCAGAGGGCAATACTCATGCCAATATTCATATCCCTTTTTACTTTCATGGATCATAGTTTTGTTATTTGATATAGAAACCCATCACGATTTTCTCTCCTTATTTCCCTTTTTATAGTTGTGTGTTCTACCTTTGGATATTCATTCCATTTTAGTTAATTTTTGTGAAAGGTATAAGGTCTGTGTCTACATTTGTTTATGTGTGTTGTGTATGTATGTATCTGTCCATGTACCCTACCTATTTTGCATATGAATGTGCAATTAGTTCATCACAGTTTATTAAAATGATTATCTTCCATTGAAATGTCTTTATTGATTTGTCAAACTTGACTAAATGTATGTGCTTATTTCTGGATTCTCTAGTTTGTTGTATTGATCTATGTCTCTATTTTTTCTACAGTAGGGTTTTGTGCCAAGGTACTTAGTAGACATAATATGAAACTTTGATTTCTTCTTTAAAATATGGACTTTTTTGGCTATTTTTTTTTATCATCAAATGTTGGTCCTAAGTTAGTCCATCACTTTTCTCTGCATAGGGCTTTCAAGTGGAACATCTGAAGTTTCAACCACCCCTCTCCACCTGAACAAATGCATACTATGTTTTCATTTAAAATGTTTTTTCAAGCTTTGAACTGGAATCCTCTTCTACCTTCCAGATGGATCACCCTGAACACTTTATAAGTATGTGTAATTCAGCAAGTCAGCTTTCTATCTGGTCCAACTTTGTTTTCTACATTTTGTTTGAGTGAAAATCCAATATGTATTTTGAAATCACAAACATATGCACATAGCTTTTCATTATTCGCACATTTTACCTTTTTATTAAGGGAACAGAGCCTTCTGGAAATTTGAAGAGAAGGTTCATCCATATCTCTAAAGGCTCAGCATTCAGTTTGCAAATTTTAATGACACTTGTGCTCAAACAATTTTGGAGTACTTTGTCATAACATGCTAACTGTTTTTAAATTCAGCATAATGAGGTACAAGACATTCCCCTGTGAACATACTTTTGGAATAAATCTATACCAGGATGAAAAATCTTCGCAAAAGATTAAAGTCAGGTTTATTGTAAAATACAAACAATGCTCCTTCTGTTGTTTTAGGAGCTGTGGGAGGTTATATACTAAAATACATAGGAATGTGTTTCACCTTCCCTGGCCCTTTTCATTATATTTAGAAGTAACCTATCAAGAATTTAGAAAATTTGGCACTGGTCAAAATGTGTAGCAAATTTAAGTAATGTGTATTCCCGGTCTCCACTTTAATTATGGTGTACTTAGAAAGAAGTTATTTATAGTAGGGTTCTTTATATAAAAATGAGACTTAAGCTTGTTTTGAACTAATCTAAAGAAAGGAACAGTTGGCACTATGTGAAAGAATGAGTTAGTGAACTGAATGGAAAATCAAGAAAAACCATTTGAAGCAAAAGATTAGCCAGTAGAGCAAACAGAGTGACTGGCCTGTCTCAGCATAAACATGGAACATGCATAGTAGTTTGGTGTTGTTGAATTTCAACTTATAAAGGGAAATGGCAAACACACACACACACACACACACACACACACACACACACACATACACACACACACACACGAAATCATGAAGTCCTGTGGTCTTATGAAATGCTTTAGGACTTTTCAGAAAATGATGAGTATTTTAAAAACATTTGTGGAAAGAATGATATAATCATATTAATTGCTTGAAAAATAAAACTGGTAAAAGTGGGGGAGTTTGATTTGAGTAGAAAAAGGGAGATGAAAATGTAAGGTAGATAAACAGGCATGAGAACAGGGTGATGTGCTGCTAGAACTCTGCATAGGACTCCCCACCCTGGGCATGAGCACTGAGAAGCATGTTGCTAAATATTCCCTCAGGCCTCTCTGCTCCTTGGAGACTGTCCATCTTCTGAGATTGCCTTAGGCTTTCCCATAAACAGGCAGACCTCCAAACTAAAAAATTCCTACAAAACATTTCACATTCTGGGTTTGCCCCAGAACTACTCCTAAATAGACCCTCCTTCAAACCTACCCAGATGTGGTTAATGTGGGGTCAAAAATCTCTTTTTCTTTTTTATACTTTTATTGGTGTATTATATTCTTATAGTGTCACATTATAATGTACTTCATAGTGATAGCGACATACATGTACAGCCTTTTGTGAGTTTTCCCCTGGCTCCCTCCCACTTCCCCTTCCTGACACAGGATATTGAGATTAGCGTTGATATTCTCACATATGTGCATAATATCAATGGAAGTGATTCATTCATTAATTATCCCTCCCTCTACCCCCAGAACACCTCCCTTTGTCTGCTGCATTTTCTCCTTCATTGTCTAAAGTCTCTCTTGTATCTTGATTGCTCCCTAAGCTTCTACATATGAGAGAAAACATATGACCCTTCACTTCCTGTGACTAATTTCACTTAACATATATTATCCAGGTCCATCCATTTCCTTGCAAATGACATAATTTTGTTCTTTGTTACTGAGTAGAATACCATTGCATGCAAATCTCATACTTTTGTAACCCAGTCATCTGTTGGTGGACACCTAGATTGGTTCCACAATTCGGCTATTGTGAATTGTGCTGCTATAAAACATAGATATGCATGTATTACTATAATATTCTGATTTAAGTTCCTTTGGAAAGGTAACCAGGAATGTTATAGCTCGATCATATGGTGGAATCATTTCCAGTTTTCTGAAGAATCTTTATAGTGATCTCCTTTTCTAAGAGTGAGAATGTCCTCTTTTGAGAGTTTAGGGGAATACTCATGGATGCAGATGTGCAGAGAAGGACTCAAACCAACCTAAAGTGACCCCTATCTAATTATAATGCTTTTTAAAGTCATTAGTATAGTGCTTTTGCTCCCTATAGGCTTTGCTTGGGTGGTTATGGATAAAGGTGTGTGAAATGGCCATAATGGGTGTGTAACCCCCTCTGCCATTCAGCCCTAATAATCAAATGACCCCAAACCCCTCAAAGAATCAGAAACTATCATCATATATAAGCAGGTACCAGTGCTTCTTCACTGGTCTCTGAACAGTTAGTTGAGAACGATTCTTATTCTCCTTTGAGGATGTACTACTGTTTGCAATAAATCCTCTTACTCACACAATGTTCTGCTCTAGGGTCTCCTCTGAATTATTTCCTTTGAGCACAGAATATCCAGGGACTGGGGCTCCTTCCATGTGATCCCTACTTACAGTGGTAACAAAAACAATATGATGGTTATCAGAATATTCAGTAAAAATATAACAAAGCTGTGTATGGTGGTGCACACTTGTAATTCCTGCCACCTCAGGAGGCTGAGGCTGGAGGATTGCAAGTTCAAGACCAGTCTGGACAATTTAGCAGGACCCTGTTTCAAATAACATTAAAAAATAACTGGGGATACAGCTCAGTGGTAGGGCACCTCCCTAGTATATGCCAGGCCCTGGGTTTGCTACTGGAAAGAAAAATGTAACAAAGTTCAACGAAGAAGGTACAGAAATAAAAGAAGACCACCCAAAAGAAAATAAAGAGGAATCTTTTATTTATGGCTTGCTGTAGCAAAGGAATCAGCTACCATACTTGTGTTTGGCAGATGTTCAGAGACAGAAAACAAAGTAAAATAGCTTTATAACGAAGGGAGAAAAAAATGAAAGGAAGGCTTCAATAGACTCCAATTAAATGTTGTTGGCACAGGGAAACTGGAAGCAGTTAACCAGACGTGGGCATTCCACGTGATTTGTCTGAGGAACACATTTGGCTCTCTAGTTAGTCCCAAATTGGAAACAAAAGCAGACATTAGGGAAGCTGGCAGGTTCCGAGTCTTCTTGACTGATGGCATAGATGTGGTGGTTTAACTTATTTTGTTGGTTAGTGCAGAGGGTGGTGGTGAGTACTGCACTGTCACATAGGATCCATCAATTGTTGTTTTTTATATTCAGTCCCTCTAGTGCATATACATTAAAGTAGGCTCTATAATTACATGACTTGTAATGCCCTAATTGTATATAAATTTGAGATAGGATAGCCAGAAGATGAGAACAGGGGACCTTATCTAAGGAGCAAGAACAGATTTTTTTCTGTATTGGGGATTGAGCATGCCAAGCATGTACTCTACCACTGAACTCTATCCTAGCCCAAGGACCAAAGTTTATTGAACATTGTAAAGTACTTGACTCTGTTATATCATTTTTTGGGGGGAGGAGGGTGCTAGGGATTGAACACAGTAGCATTCTACCTCTGAACCACACCCCCAGCCAGCCCTATTTTTTCTGTTTTGAAACAGGATATTACTAAGATGCTGAGTGTCTTGCTAAGTTGCTGAGACTGGTCTTGAACCTAAAATCCTCCTGTCTCAAGTACTGGGATCACAGTACACCACACACATGGCTGTTGTTTTTTTTTTTTAATTCATAATTTTATTTTTAACTGATGCATAAAAACACAAAATGTGTATATACTAATGAGGAACTATATTTTGTTTCAATGCAGGTATATACATATTTTGTTAGGCTGATTATATCTATCTCTTCAAACATTTATCACAATTTTATGGTAAAAATTTTATGGTAAAAACATTCCAAATCCTTTGCTCTAGCTTTAGGAGATATATTGTATACAATCACCATGTATATTCACAGTAGTGTGCAGTAGCATGATAGAACTTCTTACTACAAACTAAGTTTTAGTAATCATTGATGAGCCTTTCTCTCCTCTTCCCTGATTTTCCCAGTCTCTGATAACACCATTCTCACTGTCAATTGCTATTTTTTTTGTGTGTGTGTGGTACTGGGAATTGATCTTAGAGGCATTCTACATCTGAGCTATACCCCCAGCCCTATTTTTTATTCTTTATTTTGAAACCGGGTCTCACTAAGTTGCAGAGTGCCTCACTAGGTAGCTGAGGCTGGCAGCGAACCTGATCCTCTGGTCTCAGCCTCCCGAATGCTGGGATTACAAGCGTGCAGCACCACGCCCGGCTCAACTGCTATGTAATCTACATTTTTATATTCTACTTATGAGATTATGTGGTTCTTGTCTTTATGTGCCTGACTTATTTCACTTAAAATAATGATCTCCAGTTCCATCCATGCTGCAAATGACAAGAATTTATTTATTCATTTTTATGGCTGAATAGTATTCCAATGTGTACATATACCACATATTCTTTATCCATTGTCTATTTTTAATCCTTATTTCAAGTCTGAAAATAGAATATGCATGGACTAGTTAAAGCCTAAGAGAACTCATGAAACTGATACAAATGGAATTGAGCTCTGAACATTAATGTAGATTCAAAACTTTTTAAAAGTATATTATTTTCAAAATAGTTACCTCTAATCTTCAGGCTCTACCTTCTGGAAATTAGTAGCTGATAATCAGAGCCAGAATAACTTTTTTTTTCTTGCTTAATTTAGCAGATTTGAAGAGAGTGAAAAGGAAGATGGTATAATTCTTTTTTTTTTTTATCTTTACTCTTTTTCTTCATCTTTGGAATTTTCAATTGTCATGGGAATGTACAATGTTCAATTCTTTATAAAAGACCATTCCTCATTTCCTAAGCCCAAAGTAGAATTAGACTAGGAAAGAAAGAAAAATGAGCTGACTGCCCTTTCCAAAAACAGTTCGACCTGTCTTCATTGCATGAATAATTGTTCACAGTGCCAAGGAAACTTATACATTATATTGACTACGGGGTCAGCTTCTTGCTTGCTAAATGGTCTTAAATATGAATTAATCTAGCCAAAGTCTGAAGAAAACATTAAAAGTCGTGGGAGACCTTTCTCCTCTAGATGTTCATTTTCTTTGATCATCTATTTTCGAATGTGTAACTGAACTCCTTCCCGCAGTTTAGTGGACATATCAACGTTTACGGAAAATCAACAGTGTCATAACAGTAAAGCCAAGAGCCAAAGGAATATACCACAAGGCCCGTGCTCTTGACGTGCTTAAAGTATAAAGATGGGGGTGGTATCTGAAGGTAGAACATATTTATAAAATGATAATAGTGCAAGAGAATAAAAATATCAATTAATTGGAAAAGAAAATTATTCTTGGATTTTAACTATAAAGATAGCATTGGTTTTTGTGCTCGGCAAAGTCATCAGGAAAGAAACAGAAACCTCTGTTACTGATTAGTAGGAAATCTGTACAGAAAACCATGAAATTCTTCTTTTAATATTTAATATCATTATTTTGTTTTGTCCAAAAGAGAGAGTTTGGAAGTAGAAGACATACACTGAATATTTATTTAAGAAATAAATGTATTGAATAGTAGTAATTCCTGCCAAGTGTTAGGCCTATTACATTATATGTTCATGTTATTTAATCCTTACCACAAATTTGAACAGGAGAGAACAGTAGCTGTACTTTTCAAATGAGAGAAATTAATCTTGAAGACATACTTTTCAAGAGTCTAAAAGAGAGCAGATTTCTCTGAAAGTGAGAGTCTGCATAAGGGCCCAGAAGTCACTCGTTTAGAAAGATACATTTTTAGAATATGTTTTGACAATACAAGAGGAAGGTAAATTTCTGTAGGCACACAGTTTTACAATACAGCATGACAGAAGAGACCAAGCTTAAAGACTAACCACCTGGAAAACTAACTCATTTTAAAATAAATTTATCCATCAATAACTATTATCTTTTTTGTGGTGCTGTGGATTGAACTCAGGGGCATTCTACCTCTGAGCTACACCCCAGCCCTATTTTTTTTTATTATTTTTATTTTGAAACAGAGTCTCCCTAGGTTGATGAGAGTCTACTTGCTGAGACTGTCCTCAAACCTATGATCCTCCTGTCCCAGCCTCCCCAAGTACTAGGATTACAAGGATGTGCCACCATGCCCAGCTTATATTATCTTTTTTTAACCTGAGAGGTGAAACAAAAATGGAAGCCAAAAAAATTTCATGTTTGTAGTTACTGATAAAAACCGACTGATCAGAGAAAACTCATTTCTGAATCATTCACTTATTGAACTAAAGACTTAATATGAAAGTCCTTCCCAGGTACCATGTACTTGTCTGTATACATCATGGGTTTGTCTGTGATCATGAAGAAGATATGTCCTTGAGGAGCTTTCATTCTAGTACAAATATGGATCAATAAAAAGGTAAGCAAATAAAATTGGAATTTGAGAATATAAAGGAAGGTACATCAAGAGATGAGGGAGTTGCCAGCAGAACACTTGTCTCAGTGTATTCTTTAATTAATTCAACAAAACTTACCATTTTGGATTGTGAATAATTATATATATATATATACATATATATATATATATATATATATCATGGATACGATGTGATGTTTTGATATATGTATACATTTTTGTAAAATGATAAAGTAAAGCTAATTATCATATTTCTCACCTCACACATGTATTTTTTCTTTTTGGTAATGAGAACATCTGAAATTTTCTCCTAGCAATTTTGAAATAGTCAACACGTTGCTATCAACTATATTTGCTGTGCCGTGCAATAGAGTTCAAACACATATTCCACTTGTCTAACTGAAACTCTGCACCCTGTGGTCCACACCGCCTTCTTTCTTCTCTGTCTCCTAGACTTTGCAACCAATGTATTCTATCTTCCATTTCTGTGAGTTTAACTTTTTAAAATTCTGCAAAGAAGTGAGATGATGCACTGTTTTTTCAATGTCTGATTTACTTAGCATAATGTCCTTTAGGTTCATCCTTGTTGTCAAAAAATGACAGAAGTTCCTTCTTTTATAAGGTTGAATATTATTCCACATTATTGTGTATATATATATTAGATTGATTATATATCTTGGCTATTGGGAATAATGTTACAACAAACACAGAAGTATAGATATATCCTTTTAACATACTAATTGCAATCCCTTTATGAATATAAACAGAATTAAGATTGCTAGATTACATTGTAGTTTTATTTTCTGTGAGAGAGAGAGAGAGAGAGAGAGAGACAGTGTGTGAGTGTATGTGTGTGTGTGTTACTGAGGGCATTTCTACATCTGAACTCTACCCCCAGCCCTATTTTGTTTTTTATCTGGAGACAGGGTCTCACTAAGTCGCTGAGGGCCTTGTTAAGTCACTGAGGCTGACCTTCAACCTGTGGTCCTCCTGTCTCAGTCTCCCAAGTACTGGTATTATAGGTGGACACTATCACACAGGGATAGTTTCTTGTTTTTGAGGAACAGCCATATAGTTTTTCATAATAGCTCTACTAATTTACATTTCCATCAGTAATGTATAAGGGTTCTCATTTCTTCATATGTACATGAATACATGCTGAAAGGTTGGTAAGAATTGGATGTAAGACCAGTAGAAAGGGCCAAGTAGAACCATTAATTTTGCCTCTGGTTTAATGAAAAAAACCAGAAAAGGAAACCAGCAACCAGAGAATAAAGCCTGGTAAAAATCTGTAAGCAAAATTATATACTTAATGAGTGTCTAAATCACAGATTCAAAGAGACAGTTCCGGTTTATGTTTAGGACCTTGCTGTAATTATTGATAAAATCTCCTTTTAGTCTAAAAATATTTCAGTTTGAAAAACAAATTATATATTCCCCTATCTGTTCATTTTTATATTTTTATTGGTACATTGAGATTAGCCAGTCACAAAGAGTAAAGAAGCATATGTTCTCCCTAATATGTGGATGTTAGGGAGAAGATGGGGCATAAGAGGGTCCCCAGATGAAAAAGTAGAGACCCTCGATAAACAGAGAAGTTGATTTAACCGAAGGGGATGGACTGGGGGTGGGGGGGGAGGACATCCTAAGGCACATGATGTACATACACAATTATATCAAGGTCACTCACTGAACTGAACTTGAGAGGGAGGGAAGGCGAGGGAGTGGGGTGGGAATTGGGGAAGGGGTCAGATGAGAAATGCGCGCACATATGTCGTTACCAATTTGTACCTAACAAAGATGTATACATACACAGCACGAATTATTATAATAAAAAAATTCTACATCATAATGTAGTTCAGTGATAGTGACATATATGCACACAGCACTTGGTCAGCTTTCCCTTGACTCCCTCCCCTCTCCTCTCCTTCCTCATACATGATACTGAGATTGACATTGGTATTCTTACATATGTGCATATATCAATGGAAATGTTTCCTTCATTGATCCTCCTCTCCCCCTTTCTCTTAGCCCACCTCCCTCGCTTCACTGGGGCTTTTCCTCCATTATCTGAAGTTGCTGTGGCATCCAGATTACTCTCCAGCTTCTGCATATGAGAAAAAGCATATGACACTTTACTTCTTGTTACTGGTTAATCTCACTTAACATAATGCTCTCCAGGCCCATTCGATTGCCTGCAAATTACATAATTTTGTTCTTCTTTATTGCTGAATAGAATACCATTGTGTGTGTATATCCTATAATTTTGTAATCCATTCATCTGTTGATGGAGATGTAGGTTGGTTCCATGATTTGACTATTGTGATATGTACTGCTATAAACATGGTTAGCTATTACTATAATATTCTGATTTTAGTCCCTTTGGAAAGATACCCAGGAGTGGTATAGCCATACCACTCTGAACACTTCTGAGTTCCTCCTATCTGTTCATTTTACAGGAAATTTTTCTTGTTATATAATTGGAAATGGAGTCTACCTTACATTCCCTTTTGCTCATGCTCTGCCTCATTGGTCCAGGGGCGTGAAGTTTAATTGTTCTGCCTCTCTGCTTCTAGCAACATTATGAATGAATGCTAACTTTTATACCTGTCAGATTTCTCAAATAAGTTACAATAAATGCTAGCTATTGCTGAGGGAAAACTCCTCAAGTTTATCTGAAACCAAGCTTAATTTTTTGCTCTTTTGCATGAGGGAGAAATATCTTTGCAGAACAAATCAAAGAACTAATCTTACGTAGACTTTTGGAGGAAGCACAAATGACAGGCAAAGACTGCTAAGTTTGAAAATCAATGTTGTAAAATAGAGGAAGTGTTCCCTTTCAGGGTTGGCTAATATTATTCAAAAGGAAGCATATGACAATAGAATAGGAATGACTGATTGGAGTTCCTGAAACAGGCTCCAAGACTACCTGGGCATGCCTGTAATCCCAGTACTTGGAAGTCTGAGACAGGAGGATCACAGATTTGAACACAGCCTCTGCAAGTAACAAGGCTCTCAGCAACATAGTGAGAGACTTTTTCAAAAAAGTAAAATAAAATAAAACAGGGTTGGAGGGTTGGAGTGTA
>PVLC010045451.1:0-11796 GCA_004027655.1 Graphiurus murinus | reverse complement strand
GTTAGCCAAATTTACCAATTTCCTGTTTTCTTATACACATAAAAATAATGCTGATGGCTACCCAACAAACAAGATGTGAATTTCAACGAGACTTTTGTATTTGTCTAGCTCAGTGGGACACTAAACATTTGTTACTTTCCTTCTTCTCATCCTGTTTCACTAGGAATTCTTAACACATTTTAATCTTAAAAAAAAAAAAGAAGTGTACTGCTAATTGTAGCATCATATAGTTTAAGTCTATCTTTTCAGAAACTTACTTCAATGAATTTTCAATGAAGTTATCTCTCCCAAAACTGGACACTAAGAAAGCATATGCTTTTGAGTATTTGACTTTCTTATATGCTATTTCAAGATAGTTGAAAACATTAAAGTTGGGAAATTAAGTAAGAGAAGTACCACCTGCCAGTTTTCGTGAAGTCCAGGAATTGAGTCTCATCTCTGATAAGTCAATTTATCTTTTATCTTATTATCTCTCAAATATAAAACGAAGATGATGGCATTTATTAGGGGCATGTCTGTAAAATACTCCATTCTTAGGAATTTAAAAGACCATTAAACGTTATGTTTTTGCAAGGTATTTGTTTTTAACAGCACAAAGGTTGAATGTATAATTCAGCCATTCTGAAATCTTCATGCTTATTTTTACTGATTTATATTCTAGTGGAGTAATGAGAAGAAACTGGATTTTTTAAGTGCCCATTTTCTTTTATTCTCTGATCTTTAGAAGAGCTTTTATTTTCCTTAAATAAAACAATATTCTCAAAGATATATTTCATAAATCTCCAGGTATTTCTCTGAGGACCATTTTTGTAAGGGACACATTTTATACTCATTGCCCTATTGTCTTTGTGGCTCTATGCCAAGAGACCCAGCTGATTTCATTTAGATTGCCTATCTACTGGCTGCAGTAGCCCAAAGTACAAAAAGGACCAGAGCCCTTTGTTTTCCTTAAGATTCCATGGGAGTGCCACCAAGTTCAACAGAAAAACAATGCAGAAAGAAGTAAGGATGATCAAAGATAATACATTTAAATTTGAAGGAGGTGAAATCCCTTTGTATGAGCAGAGAAAGAACAAAACCCCTAAAAGAATAAGTTTAGTTATGCCTCCATCATGTGGGTAACAAAGGCCTTTTCCTGTATTTAAAATTAATTTTATTTTAGATATGGAATAAGCAAATTTGTCAAGGAATATATGTTTTTCTAGAACATAGCCTCTGTATAGAGAAGCAGCATGTATACACTCTCCCCAGTAGTTTTCTCCATTTTTATTCCCTCTTTTTTTAAATTTTTAGTTTGTGTCATAGTATTTTGCCACAAACGTACAGTCTAGAATTTATTTTGGCCTGGAGACCTGAAAATCTTCTAGAAATGTGCCTAAAATATAATTTTAAGGGAATAATATAACCTCCCAAATTCCCAAATTGAAGTGGATTCTGAATAAATCAATATAGTATATATAGTATATTTAGCTTGAAAATATGATGGATTTAAAGGAAAAAATCCAGGCAGTTTTGTTTCTCCCTTTATTTTCTATTCTAGTTAAAGTATTACTGTTGTGAGCCACTGACCAATACCACACAAAGCACATAATTCTCTCTGTTTGGGGCAAGAATAACCTTGTCAATTGAAACAGGAGACTTTTCTCTGTATGCTGGTTTGAGCTGTCAGAAAGATGTTTCCATTGGAATTGAACAAGAATCTACATTCATTATTAATTTTTTCCATTTTAAATCTAAAAAATTATATGAATGATTATCAATATATTGCTGTGTCAACTAAAAATCAAACTGCTATTTGGTAGTGCATTTAAACTCAGGGGGTGAAGAGAGGGATAGCGACTTAAAATTCTTCTTTAAATTACATGCTCGAAAGAAGGACCCTTTAACACCAAATATCTCTAACAAATTCACTGTTACCAAGTTTCTTTCCTCTCTCTGTAGGCTGTTTCCTTTGGCATTCAGCCACTAGAAATTAAGACCCAGTTTCCCTAGCAACAATAACGTTGCACAAGTCCTCACAAGAGCTCCCTCATTCAGATTGTTAACTATACAAATAAAGTTCCACAAAGAGATTGCCTCAGAATAAAAGAAGCAAAGAAAGACTGTTCCCATCTATTGTGACAGGCGTTAAGGTATTATTCACAGTACCTCCAATTGGACAATGTGTTTTTGTGATGAACTGAATTACCTTAGATTGGTTTTCCATGTCTTTTTGTGCTTGGGATAGCAGCCTAGGCTTTTATAGTCTATTTAGTTCCCTCCTCAGTTCCATTAGCATCAATCCTATTTCTTTCCAGTTTGTTTTAGAGGAAATTTACTTGTTAAGTTGCCATATTATCTTACAAGGAGCCATTCCCAACTGAAATTTAAGTATAGCTCAAAGCTTTCAAAATTAAACTCCATTTTTATTCATTCTACCTTCTGTTTTCTTTATGATACATGTAAAAGAAAAGACATACAGTATTTTAAACTGTGGTCTGACTTGCATAATAAATTAACTGAAGTTGGATTGTCTCAAATTTGACTAGAAATCTTGAGGCATGTTTGTGGGCTTTTCCATTTGTTTGTTTTCCTCAGTGAGTTTCCTCGTACCAAAAAAGTGAGGGTATCAGGAATGGTTGCTTTAAAATTTTTCTAGAGAAAGAGTGATAATCATATCTTAAGTTTTTAGTTAATCTAACCCTTTGTAATTTGGGTCAAAAGGAGGGCCAAACCCCTTATCAATGAAAGTGATTTTACAACCCTTGTATCCCAGTTTTCTGATCTTTAAACTCAGGTTTTCTGACCCCTTTATCTCCAAAAGCTTCTGATTGTAGTTTCCTACTAGTTGGTTTTCCAGGGTGGGAGATTCACAGTGATCTGGTCTGGTAGCTGCTGTCCCTGGTGCTGAAATCATTTCACCCACCCATGGTTCCCTTTTAAGACTCTGATTCTGCCAGAATTTATTCACTTGGTGCTCTTCCATTAACACAGAATCAGAAGTGAGCTTCTTTAAAAATATGTTTTATTCTATTGTCATGGGCAAAAAGTTTCAACCAAGATTTTCTTTAACTGGTGCTAGTAATGATTCATGGATCAAGGGTAAATTATACAATTAATTTCAAATCCTTTACTACAAATATATAATAACAGATTCTACATAAGATGTAAAACACTTCAAAAAATTTTCTATTATGTCACTTAATATAAGAGGGTACTTTTAAGGTCTGAGACATTTTTGCTGTGTAATTAATGGCAATGATTATTTTCTATCTTGCAATATATTATTGTATATTTGTTTTTTCCTCCACTGGATATGTACTCCATATGTTAGTAAGAACATTGCATGATGATGCATTTTGTAAATCTCAAAAAAATTAGCAGATTATTAACATTGATTAAGCAATTACTTAAATTTTATAGTAATAGTGAATGTGTATGTGTACTGTAATTAGAACTTACCTCTATTTTATGGTTTTGTGAATATCATCTATCAGTAACTAAACTTTCCAAAATTTCACTGAACCATCATCTTATAATGTCCAATCTCAACCTTTCTCATTCCTTATATACATCTTTCTTCTACATACCACCCCCAAATTGGACACTTTACTAAATGGATATTTACATTGTTTGAAATACTCCTAGATTCTTGTTAAGCCAAGTATATTCATAGCTTAATTCTTATTAAAAATCACTCAGTTTATTTTGGAAATCTAGAAGCAACTTGTTATCTTTTATTTTACATAGTATAGGTTTCCAAGTAGGTTTGAGCAGACTTAAATAAAATCTGCTATCGATTTAGAGAAATAAGGCATGCAGTATTTTCAAGTCAGTTCTTCACACTCAATTCATACTCCTATATTCTTTGGATTCTCATAAGTCTTTATTCTTACTGTTCCCATTTTTTTGTCATACTCTTTTGCCAGGTCTTATTAATGAATACTTATTCTATCCTCTAAGATGTACTTAAAATATGTTCATATATCATGGCTTCTCCTGAAACAATGCATCTCTCTCACCAATGTGACCCTAAAGTCCTTGTATGTCTCTGTTGCAGCATTCTCTTATATTTTTCATAAAGGAAGAAAACTATACTACACTGAATAATTAAGTTGATGAAGGTCGTAGCATTGTGTTCATTGCACTACAATTATTTTTTTCAATCTGCCTTTTATGATAGATTTTAAGATCCTTCATGAAAAAGTAAAAAAAAATATTGAATTAATGTATAATTAGAATAATTACTCTGAACTAGACACATTTTCTCTGATTAGTCCTTTCCTAAATATGATTAAAAGTTCATGAAACAGCTGGCTAGAGCTAATAGTTTCCTTAAAAAGTTTTTTTTTTTTCTTCTTTATTTTGTTTTGTATTGTTTTTTGTCTTTTTAATACTGGGGATCCAAAATTATTCTACCTCTGAGCTATGCCCCTAGCCCTTTTTATTTTTGTTTTGAAACAGGGTTTCATTAAGTGGCCAAGGGCCTTACTAAGTTGCTGAGGCTCTAAGTTGCTGAAGATGGCTTCAAACCTATGATCTTCCTGTTTCAGTCTCCCAAGTACTGGAATTAGAGGCATGGCCCACTATGTCCAGCTTCTCCCCACTCTTTTTATCTCATGCAGTAGAGGATAACACATAGGTTTAAGTCTGTCTTAGAATGGCTTTGAAGCTGATCCCCCTGTGTGATTTTCAGCACATTGACACATCTTTATTAGACTACATTTCCTCATCTATAAAACATGTGAAAAAATATTTACCTGATAGGATATATGTAGTCAATGACAAATAAACAACTAAATGTTCAGACTTGTGATTGACCTTTAATGACTAGTCAAAGGTTGTTGGTTTTCATCCTTTGGGACCCTTGTTGTCAGAAAGTAGTAGGCTCAGGTTGTATTCTGTCTTGTGACCTTTTCTATTTCTAACAAACCAAACAGGAAGTGTAAAGTGGGCGGTGCTGAGAAGCTTCTGGCTCAGAAAGTAATACTCCTGAGAGTCCACCTCTTCTTTCTCTTTCCCAGCTCTTTGTCGGATTTTGTTATTCTCAGATACTTCTAAGTGAGATAAAGGTGCGAGAGAGTGAGCACAAAAGATCAGCGACCAGTATAAGGAGGAAGCAGTTTTCCAGTGCATTCTTGGAAGTATACCAGAGCATTAAATCACTGCATTAAGTGTGACATGCTATTTAATAGTCATGCTGATTTGAGACTCTTCAAAGGCAATTTTGTCTGAGAAGAGAGATTCCACTTATACCCCTTTCCTTCAACCTTTTCATAAGGGAAACAACATAACTACAACTTTGCAGTCTGCATCCCCTTCTTAAGATAGCAGTTGGGGTTGAGTCACTAGGTATTGAGAGAGAGAGAGAGAGAGAGAGAGAGAGAGAGAGAGAGAGAGAGAGAGAGGGCTGTCACAGAATCAAATGCAAAATGTTGGCTCATTCAGGGAAAGCTCCAAGGCCTAGATCTACAAACATCTGAACAAGGTCCTGCCAGCACCACTGACATTTTGCTCCCATTTTTGTCTGAGCATCAATGAACTTGCACTGCTGTTATTCTAACATCTGTGTTCCCTTTAGGAACAACTCTTATGCACTGTACTTTAGACCCTGCAATTCTATGTCCTGAAACATGAAGTGAGTTTTTTAAATGGCTGTCTTTTTCTTAGGAGGGATAAATGTAGGGGAAGTTGCTATAGCTCTGAATTTTAGACCTTGATGACTCACTCACCTATTTCCAAAAGGGACCAAAAATATGGGGTATTATATAGCTAAAATAAATTCATATACCATCCTCATAAATGAAGCATGAACACGGTCAAGCAAGAGTGGGATTATATCTGAAATCATACTGGTGGATTAGCACTGGCTCTTTGCTTTGTCCTCTATGTGGCTCAAAAAAAAAAAAAAAAAAAAAAAAAAAGAATACTTTTCTAGTTAATATTAAGAAACCCTCTTTCCTATAATTATTGGAAGTAAATAACCATAGGGAAGTAAAGCAATGGAAATTACTGAAACAAATAGATGAGATGGGGTGGCTTAGAAACATGCACAGCATGGAGAGACAGAATTTTAGAGATAAACTAGGCATGGGGGCACACACCTGTAACCCTGTAACCCCAGTACCTGGGAGGCTGAAACAGGAGGGTCACAGGTTCACAGCCAGCCTCAGGAACTTAGTGAGACCCTGTTTCCAATTAAAAAAAAAACAGAATAGGACCAGGGGTGTAGCTCATAGTTAAAATCACCTGGGTTCAATCCCAAGCATCGAAGAAAAAGAAAAGATTTTTAGAGGTAGAAGGAATCTTAAAGACTTACTGGTTCAACCCAATGATTTAGAAGTAAAATGATAGAGATCCAAAATGAATGCATTTTCCACAATGCAAGTTATAATCCAAAATATGAAATTGTATTACTGCAGAGAAACATTTAAATGAAAATATAAAAATTGTTTTATTTTAATATACTTTTATTAGTGCATTGTAACCATATGCTATATTGGGATTTTTATTTTAAACTATTTTATAACTTTAATAGCTAAGCATTATAAAAAAATCTGAAGCATGTAATAATAAGCAGAACAAATATGATTTCAGCCCTCATAGAGATCTAGTTATTGGGAAAAAGACTCCCCAAAACCACACAAATATATGTAAAGACACAATTTTGCTAGCTAAATGTGAGAGGTATGTGGTGCTAAGAGAACATATAATAGGAAGTAGAGTCGGGAAATCAAAGAAGCACCTGGAGGAGTGAAGTGATACCTGAACAATAACAAAGAAGCAGAAGAAAATTAACCAGGAGGAACAATTAAGGAATGGAGGAGAAGGACACGAATCATTCCAGATTAAAGGCAAAAAGACAAATGAACAAAAGCAATGGAAACACCACCAGAAAGCTCAGAATCCTTTTCTTGTGTAGTGGGTACTTGCACAAGCATAAGTGACAGGACTAAGATGAGGAAGAAGGATGCAAGTAAGTAACACTCACTTTGCCGTGAGCAAGGTATCATCATTTATGTTATTTCATTTTATCTTTCCAGCAGCCCTATGATACTGGTATTTTTCTCCAATTTGCAGATAAGGAAACTAAGGCTGGAAAGTTTAAATAACTTGAGAAATCTGCACAGTCTTGGAACAGAACTGTCAGACTTCACAACACATCATTGTCCTCCTGAGGACAGAAGGGAGAGGGGCTGGGAAGAAATGCTAAAAGACAAGTTGGCGAAATTAGATCAATTAATTGAGAATATGTTATATGAATTGAGAATATATACATCATTCTGCAGCCATACAGCTTCTACAGTAAATGTTTTGATCAGGCATGAGATGAAATAAAGAGTTTTCTTCCTCCTCCGGCTTTAATGCTTTCTTGGTATCCTCTGGGTTAGGGAGTGGAAAGGGAAGAGAACACAATTAGAAAATTTGAAATTTATAACAAGAGTAGCTGTCAGGTTTGAATAGTTCTTATCTTTGTGTCTAACTTGGAAGAGCAAAAGAAAAATGTTCTAAAGATTCTTTTTTAAATTATGTGGGATTTCCTTTTGAGTTAGTCTGCTGGTACTGCCATGAGGATCTACCACATGCTGGGTGGCTTAAACAACAGAAATTTTATTTTCTCACAGTTCCACAGGCTAGAATTCCAAGATCAAGTCTCTAGCCAACTTGGTTCCTGGCAAGGGCTCTCTTCCTGACATGTAGATGGACACCTGCTTGCTGTGTCCTCATGTGACCTTTCCCCAATGTGTGGGTGGAGAAAGCTCAAGAGAGCCAGGGAGAGCTGCTTTCCTCTTATAAAACTATGAATCCTGTCAGATTGGGGCCTCAGTCCGTTTGACCCCTTAACCTTAATTGCATCCTACAGGCTCTATCCCCAAATACAGTGACACTGAGATTCACACAAGTCTATAGTATATGAATTGTTGGGGGGAGGGGTACAATTCAATCCATAACATCTGGCTTCATTTCCCCCCTCTATTTCCTTTATTCACTCTATTGAATTTTGAGTCATAGTTATCAATACTTGATATTTGTCTCACTTATCTGTCTCTTTGATTTCATTATTATGATTTATCTCTCTGGACTAGAGTATGAGCTCCCTTAGAGCAGTAGTTTGCTCTGGTACTCTCCATACCTAGAACAGTGCCTGGCACAAACAGAACAGAATGAAGAGAAGAGCACTTTTCTCGTATTCTCTGAGAGCTTCACTGCAAAGCACATGCACATTTTCTGAGCACTTAAAAAAAAAAAAAAAAAAAAAAAAAACGTAAACGGAAAAAAAAAAAAAAAAAAAACACCCCCTGGTGTTTCAGAACAGTTTCTAAGAGGCAAAACACAAGTGGAGTATTTTTGTCTTCAGCTGTTCATGCATATTCTTACTTTCTCTTTGGAAACCTATTACTGCATACCCAGAGAATAAAGTGTGCCAATCTGACTTCCTAACTCTAATTGCAATCAGGTTGGAATGATGAGTGATTCTGGGTCCCCATGCTCCAGAGGATGTATATTTGGCAGGTTGATCAATGCCTAAGCAGAGACATTTTCAATTACGTAGTGAGCCCAGCAGTTAAAATCTCTTATTAACATATTCAGTGTGTGTGTGTGTGTGTGTGTGTGTGTGTGTGTGTGTGTGTGTGTGTGTATGTGTGGGGTGGGAGGGGAGATGGATTCTCTCTCATATTTTCCTATGCTATATTCATCTGTAACTGTTTGGGTATCCAAAAGAGTTACAATAACAGTTCCTACTTGCAACATGGTAATGATAGCCTTGTCATATTTATTTTCTGTGTGCATGTGTCAGTTATTTTCCACTGTCTATCAAACGAGTCCACAACTTAGTGAAAATAGCAAATATTTGTTTAATTCATGTATCTTTTGGTCAAAAGTCTTGGTTTGGCTCAGTTAAATAGCTCTTCTAGTAGTTTTAACTGGGTTCACGCATGCATCTAAGGTCAGCTGCCGGCCTGTTTGGCAGCTCTGCTCCTGGAGGCTGCTGGCTGTTGGCCACAGGGGTAAGGAGAGCAGCACTGTTTCTCTCATCATCCAGCAAGCTTGTCTGGGCTCGTTCACATGGCAGCTCAGGGTTTGAAGAGATCGAATAAGCCACCATGTAGCTAAAGTCTCCTGGGTTGCGGACTTTCACAGGCTTATCCACATCGTGTGGGATGAAATAAGCCACAGGCCAAGTGGATTCAAGGGACGGAGATTGGAGGTTTGAGGCCTGCCTCAGTCACATAGTGAGGTCCACAGCAACCTAGAGAGACCCTGCTTCAAAATAAAAAAATAAAATAAAATAGGACTGAGGATATAGCTCAAAGGCAGAATGCCCTTGGGTTCAATCCTTAATAACACACATGAGAAAGAGAAATAGATTCCACCCTCAGATGAGAACTATATAGAATTATAATCATTTTTATAATATTCTACAGTCCACATAGAGGAAAATGCAGCTGTATTTTTCTTTACTTGTTTACTTAATTAGGCTTTTGAACTTTCCATTCAAATTCAAGGAATCTTAAGTTACACCTGTGCAGATTACATGCCTGCACTTTAAAGTTAGCAGAACTTTGTACTAATAAGTCTTCTTAGACTCAAGGCTAATACAAATTTGGAAGAATGCTAATGGCCTACACAAAAGCATGTTTTAAATCAGCCCAAGTAGAAAATGTAGTGAAGCAAACCAAAGAATATCTTGAATTTACTGTGGAGTCTCCAGAGTTAACATACCAGCTTGTCTTCTCAAGCAGAGCTGTTCAGAATAATCACTCTGAAATATGCGAGTTCTGCAGCTCTTCAGTTTCCAAAGCCTAGTTATTTGATAAGTGCTAACTGTCAGGCTTCCACAGAAGATATCTGGCCACTAAATATCTCATGTGTCCTAATTTTAAATAGTCATAGTAGAAACAAGTTACTGTGAATAAATCTTGGAAAACAGAATGAGTGAACATTTTCCTCATGCTTATGAATGATAAGAAGGGACCAATGTTGTATGTCTTTTTATAGTTCAGGATGCTCAATGTATCACTGAGGTTGTGGGTTTTAAGTATCTGTCAATCTGAATTGAGCTTATTTTTAAGCTGCTCAATTAAAAAAAAAAAATAACCCTTTTGCCTTCCCAGCTGCAGTCTCTCACACTAATCCTTGTTTTGAAACTAATTGAACACATAGAGCATATTTAAAATAAAATCACTGATCTGTTTGCCCTCTTCTTCCATCTGTAATATCTTGCAAATGTTCTCTTGCTTAAGGCAAGTTTCAGTTCTAGGAAATAAAGATTTCTTAAATGAATTCATCTTTTACCTCATTCCTGGCATCTAGGGATCCCCTTCTCTGCCTAGTGTTTTTCAATCAGAATTAGTACTTGAATTTAAAATATTATTGTTATTTTCACCACAACCTTCCAAGCTACCAGCTTCCCACATGGCTGTTTTGATCTATCATTCAAGTACCATATACTGTTTAAAAATGAAAGCTGTCTTTTCCCTTAGTCCCACCAGAAATATTTCATAGGAAAAAAATACAACCCTTTTCAGGGCTTCTTCTAAGCTGATTTTAATTGACTGCTGCAGCCCAGGGACAGTTGTGATTCAGGCTTGTCTCTGTGGTAACCCACTAAAGCATTCAAAACACTCAGTGGGAGGGATCAAGGTGAGTTGGAGGCAAAGCTTATGGAAAATTGGAGGGCAGAAACTTATATTTGTCATACTGGTCTATGGTGGCATGTTCACTAGGGTTTATATTCCTGGTGCATACTCGTAAATGTCAAAATAAATTATCCCAGGGAAAACAAAGTGAGTTATCAAGGTTGACTGTTCTTGACTTCCTGACTTTTCACAAACTCTTTCTCATCCAAAACTAAATTCATTAGTTCAATTCCAATGGCAGGGTAATGTCACCAGCACCTGGCTTTTAGCAATGTGTGCTGATAAGCTTCCATTGCTGAGAGATTCAGCCTATTTAGAAGCAACCAAGACAAACAGCTATTGAAATAGATTAACTCTTCCAGATACCAATATTTCCTTGTCAGTGGGCATTCTTGGAACTGCTACCCAGGAGATTTAATTGAAAAGCTTAAAACACATAGAATCAGTGGGGGAAATCCCCAGGAATTTAGGAATGATGAAAAAGTTTAATCTTTGTCAATGAAAAGTTGTTCTAATTTACTCTTCACACTGTGAAGTATTAGGCTGTGCAACATTTACAATAACAAACAATTAAAAGCCTTTCCTCCTCTTAGCAATAGCCTTGAAGTGACCTAGTTAAAAATCATGTGTATAGTTTATTTTGAAATGCTGTCTTGCTTTAATATTCTAGACTAACATTTGGTTGCTCTGTTAGTAGGAATATATAGCCTTTAGCAAATGCAGGAGTTATTAATAAAAAGCAAAAAAAATAACTTATATATTTAAAGATTTTGATCTAGAATGGACAAGTTCTACCTCTAGAAAAAAATTTTCCAGAGATGGAAAGATATAGCAATATGAGTGTTGAATGAAGTGAATGGAGAGGCACCCAGGAATTATCAAAAACTAGTATTATCTTATTGCTTTCTCTTTTTATTTCATGGCCTTAGTTTCACAATGCCTCCCTGGCTTTTTTTTTTTTTTTTTTTTTTTTTTTTTTTTTTTTTTGTGGTACTGGGGATTGAACCCAGGGGCGTTCCACCTCCGATCTATCCTCCCAGCCCTATTTTTTTAATTCTTTATTTTGAAACAGGGTCTCACTAAGTTGCAGAGGGCATCACTAGGCTGGCCGCACACCTGAATCCTCTTGCCTCAGCCTCCCAAATGCTGGGATTACAAGTGTGCGCCACCATGC
>PVLC010045450.1:0-11813 GCA_004027655.1 Graphiurus murinus | reverse complement strand
ATTTTATTTTGAAGCAGGATCTCAAACTAAGTTTCTGAGTGCCTCACCAAGTTGTTGAGGCTGGTCTCAAACCTGTGATCTTCCTGTCTCTGCCACCCAAGTACTGGGATTACAGGCATGTGCCACCATGTGTAGCCACAAAGCATACTTTCATAGCAGGAAACATCAAGTGGACTCTCTGAATAGTAATTCCCCATAGGAAGGCACTTAGAGACCTAGCTATGTGACTTTGAGCAGGTTGCTTTTCTTCTCTGAATCTGTAACAGAGGGATGGAAATAATCCTGCTTCTCACATTGTCTCTGACCTTAAGAAGTTCCACAGTAGTTGGAAAGACAGGTGTCTCAAACCAATCATGGTATCTGATGAGTATTCTAGAAAGGTGTGCTAGGTACACAGTGAGTTCAAGGGATGAGAATTTTAGGGAGGGCTCCTCAGAGAAAGTGATATATTAGCAAATATGATAATAGATGGTCATATGAGGCAGAGAAAATGGTGTGTGCCCACAGTGTATTGCAGCAAATCTTTACCTTGTGTTGGGATTGGAGCATCAGGGACAAAGAAGAGGACAGGAGAAGGTCCATGGGGCTCAGGCAGGAGTCAGAGTCCACATTTTGACAGTCAGGGCTCAGGTTAGATCTGAACTGAAAAATACATGTTCTGGTTCATCAAGTTCAAGATCAACATAATCAAGTCAATATTAAGTAAAATTTGCATCTCTGAAACTCACTGTGTGATGCCTAAACTTAATGATTCATTTCCAGCATACCATCTTATGTCTGACTAAATCTGTAGTTGTCCATTTTTGTCCATTTGAATCCAATCACTTTCAGTTGGACTTTACAAGTTTCAAGAGAGCCACCAGTGTAAGAAGTAACTTCGAGTTTGCACATGTTTAAAGAGTACTATGTCAAGCTTTGTAAAAGATCACTGCAGGTGGCCATGGAGGGTGCAGTGTTGGGAGTGGACTGGAGTGAAGAAGGCCAGCAGGTAGGATGTTGCAATTGTCCAGGTAAGAAACAACCTCCAAGACAGAATAAATCACATAGTTTTGAAATATGGGCTTCTATGTCATACTATCTGAGGATGACTTCAGTTTCTAAACTTTCTTCTTTAACTTGAACAAGTGAAATAATTTCTCTAAACCTCAGTTTCCTCTCCTGTAAGATGGAAATAATAAAACAGAGACAACTAAGTCATCAGATGCTGTTATTGATGAAAAATAATCCAGATAAACTGCTTCAGAGAATTTGGCCAAAGCAAATGACCAATAACAAAAATAAAAATTCATGGCAAACAACACCAACAAAACACCAGAGTGGGACAAAACAATGTAAATTAGATAGTCTGATGGTATATCAATGCATAATTTTGGTGAAGAGGAAGAGGAAGGAAACTTTGGGAGGAAATCGTTGAGATGGAAGACTCTAAGAGTTACAATGTGCAGCCTCCAAAGCTCTGCCTGACTCCTCTCTGGGCCTGTCGGAGTGTTCAGCCTGCTCTGTGGGGAAGAAAGAGGGGCTTCAGACTACAACAGGATGAAACAGGACCTCCCTTCAAAGCATCACTGACTGACTGCTGGAAGGGTAGAAAACTGAGAGGTAAAATCATCTGCCTTCTGTCAAAATAAAAGATTCATTTAAAAGTGAACGCTCCATAGGGCAAGTCTCCCCTCAAAATAGGATGTTTCTAAATAACTATTCGTACAAATGTTCAGATCTCTTAAGCTGGAGCTTGACATTCTCCATCTAGTTTCCATCCTTTGTTCATCTCTCTCTGACCTATACCAGGAAGTAAACTCTATTGAAAACATAAGTGATAAATGTAGAGATTCCTTTCATAATCATTTTCACATGTAGGGGAAGAGAGTATTCCAGTGTTATGTGTTGGTCAGCTTTCCATGACTACAACAAATACCTGAGGTAATCAATTTACAAAGAGAAAAGGGTTATTTTGACCCCACGATTTTAGAGGTTTCAGTCCTTGGCTGATTGGCCCCAGTGCTTTTGGGTCTGTGGGAGGCAGAACATCATTATGGGGAGTGTGTGATGAAGCAGAACTATTTACCTCATGGCTGGGAAGCAAAAGGGGAGAAGGGGAAGAGACCAGAGTCCCTCAATCCCCTTCAAGGTCATGTTCCCAATGCCCTAAAAACCTCTCGCTAGGCCCACCTCTTAAAGTTTTCAGTACCTCTCAATGGCACCAGGCTAGGGATTCAGATCCCAACTATAGCAGGTAGCTATTATACTTACCCAAACCTTACAGTTTTGTCATTTTACATTTTTATCATAAATTTTATTTCCAATAATTTCAATAGATTTGGGAGAAAATTATATCCTCCTAGCTAAATGAGGAGGAGATATAAATCATTTGACTTTTAATATTCTTTTGTATTCAACGAATACTATGGACATTAGAGATACCTGGATTTAATTAATTCATCCATACATTGAACAAATATTTACTGAGCTTTAAGTCTTTTGTTCATACTCTCTAGTCAGGCATACAACATTTTACATTCTAATATTAGAGTTTAGGACCTCAGGGGAAATAATGAAGAGGTTAATCAAATTCAAATAATAACAATATAATTGCATTTATTCTTGCAAGTAAGGTAAGTGGAAGCATGTGCAACTCAAAGAGTGATTATTAGGGAAATGCAGTCTTATCTGGGGGCTTTGAATCATAGTTCTGCAAGTTTATAACTGTGTGAAATTATCAAGGAACTTAAACTTCCTGAGCCTCAGTTTACTCCTTGGTAATTTGGGGGCTCTGACTTTCTTGGGTATGGTGAAGATTATATGAAGTAAAGTATGAAGGCACCAGTACAATAATGGTCTGTAGAAAATGCTCAGTTAATAATCTCTTTCTTTTGTCCTTTTTCCCTTGATGTTATTAATACTTCAAATTAAAAAAATATTTTCAAATTTGTCTATTTGGAAATTACAGAGGTGGGAACTAGTTTAAATTTTCAAATTGACTGCATCATTGCAAAAATATTCATTCTCTTTCTTCCTCTCCCTCTCCCTTTCCCTCTTCCTCTCTCTCTCCCCACATGGGTTTCAGGACCACAAAAGGAAGGCAGGGTGGCACTGAGACCTCTGAATCTGGGAGCAAACCCTGATCACTAAGGCCAAGATGTTCATATTTCTTAGAGTGCCACTCATCTCCGGGATCATCCAGATATATGTCTTAGATGCTCCAGATGTATGTCTTGTGCATCTTGGGCATAAAAGAGGAGTGGAACAATATTGATGTTTTACTAAAGCACCTCTTCTTGGTCACAGGTTACTGAGATATCCCACAATGGGAGAAGTCCTTCTATGGTAACCAGTCCTGGACTTAGGTGATGGACATAGTGCAGTCTTCCATAAAGTATGGCTCAAATCAAACCAAAACACCATATATGGAAAAAAGAAAAGACTGAGAAGAAATACATTAAATATAAGAGTGGAAAAAATAATTTTGTTTTTTATCTCCTTTTACTTTTATGTATTTTCCTAAACATTATATCACATATTACTTTTAAAATGTTGAACCAAGGACAGTTATTTAAGAAACACAACTGTGAGCTCATAGATAGATGAGATGGAACTTATCTTTAAAAATATGTTATCAACTCCAGCATACACACCCTACTAATTTTGCCAATGCAAGTCTGACAACTCTGAGATGGCATCCAGGTGGTGGCTCCTCTGACTCTCCGCCTTTCCTTCCTCTCCCCCTATAAGTCCTGGAAATTCATCTCTTAGTGTACTTGTCTCACTATTTCTTTTTTCTTTTCTTTACTACTGAAGTATAAGTTCTTTAGAGTTGAACATCTTGTCATGTTCATTTTTTTTTTAATTTAGGACAAGACCGCTACAAAATAATATAATAATAATGATAATAATAATGATGAGAATAACAATCATGGAAAAGGGGAGAAGAAACCATCACTGGCCATCTGTGTGCAAGATCTTTGTTAACACACCAATCACCTCGTACTGCCTTTAGAACTAAAAAGTCAACAACTCATTTGTTAGTCATCAGTAAGAGAAGAAAGAAAATGTATGAGCCATTTCAGAAGGTATAATATCTGAAAAAATAGAGAACTCATGAAAAAGAGAAAATATAAAATAAAAGGTAGGATCATTAAAGAAATAATTTCAAAATTGAAGAATGGAATTTTTATTTCAAGTGGATCTATACTATGAATGAGAATACATTCACATTAAAACTATCATCACAAAATTTATATCATTGAGCACAGAGAAAATGTCTGACATATTTCAGAAAAAGGGAAATATTTTATTTTTGTACCAAAAACAAAAACCATAGAGGTAACTGACTCTTTAAAGCATCCCTAAAAGTTGAAACAAAACTGAGCAAAATTGATTTTGCTTTATTTATTTATTCATTTATTTGCGGTACTAGGGATTGAACTAAGGGGGATTCTACCTCTAAGCTATACCCCAGCTCTATTTGTACTCTTTATTTTTGAAACAAGGTTGTGGAGGGCCTCAGTAAGTAGCTAAGGCTGGCCAGGAACCTACGATCCTCCTGTCACAGCCTCCCAAGTACTGGGATTACAAGTATGCACTACTACATCTGGCTTCAAAATTGATTTTGAACTGAGAATTTTATATCAAGTCACATCACTCATCAAGTGACATAATAAAACTCTTTTAAAGTTCTTAAAAAAATTACTAATTATTTACCCTCATTTAGGCAGCTCTTTGAGAAAGCACACCACCAAGAGGGAGAAAACCAAGAAAGAAGACATGGAATCTAGGGAACAGTGGCTACAGTGTAGGATATAAGCAAGAGGGAGGCCCGGAGACAAGGGGGAAGGAAGACCCCGAAGTACCAGTCAGGAAGACGGTCTAGAGAAACCCATTCAGAAGATTCTGGGCTCTTTCCTCAAGATGAAATCAATAAACACCTACTGTGCTTAAATGTATAAAGAGGAAGAATTTGAGGATAAATTAGTGATACTTACTAGAAAAACTAAACAAAACAAAAATATTTTAGAAAACCAGAGCACTATACAGGAAATACACTACATGATAAGTTGTGAATAGCACTTACATAATCGTTACAACACAAATATTGAGAGCTGATTGAACCACAACTACGATATAGTTATCTTGTGCCAACAGGGGAGCAGAGTGTGCCAGGATTAAGTAGGCCAGGGGGTGAAAGAGAGCGAAATCTCCACTTCCCGTCTAGGAAGTTGATGCATGAGTCTTAAACTAAAATAAATACTATTAAAGCAAGTCATTTGGAGAATATGGAGACAAATATGAGAGGAATGAGCTAAAATAATTGAATGCTACTTGCCTTGTAGAATTATTCGATTCTTTAAACTATACATGTGAATCACATTGATAAAAATAGAAAGGAAAAATTGTGTGTGTGTGTGTGTGTGTGTGTGTGTGTGTGTGTGTGTGTGTGTGTGTGTGTGTTTTACTGGAGATTTAATTCAGAGGCATTCTACCTCCAAGTTATAACCCCAGCCCTTTCTTAATATTTTGTTTTGAAACAGGACCTCACTAGGTTGCTGATAGTCTCACTAAGTTACTAAGACTGGTCTTGAACCTGCAATCTTCCTATCTCAGCCTCCTAAATACTGGGATTACAGGTGTGTGCAACTGCACCCAGCTGAAAAAGTAAATACTTTAAGAAAAAATTCATGAAGTTATGGAAAAAGTATGATAGTGACCTCTATCTACTCTTGGTTCTCCAGGTAGAGAACCAATCTTGGGAAATTTTAGTTTCTAAATATTGTCATTCACCAACATGCCTGCTCTTTCTTTTAGTATTTACAACAGTCTCCCTAGGGCAATTTAGCAATGTTTTGTTTGCATGTTAGAGGCTTACAAATCATTGCCTTTGGGATTAAAGTTGCTCTTGAAAGCGAGCCTGGCATCCATGCTACCTGTTGCCTTAGTGAATTTGGTTACAAATGCTGAGCTCTGCTCAGGTCTCCATTCTGTACTCCTGTTTACTCAGGTCGGTGCCATTTTGTGGCAAAGCAGATAAGATCTGTTCCCAGGCCTGTAAGAGGTGACAAATATATTATTTGAACATGTGGGAAAATTATTTAAACAAAAAATGCACAAGATTATCAACACCTCTATCACTCAGTTTAAACAGGAAACAAATAAATGTCACCCTGCCATCATGTAGTGCAGCTTATTTCTGAACTATCCACAAAAGACAGGGAGGAAAAGTTGAGAATTTATCCAGACTGGCATAAGAAAAACAAAAACTGCAGTTCCCATTTATTGGCTATCAATAAGAATTAAAACAATACGAGCCCAGTGTGGTGGCGCACACTTGTAATCCCAGCATTCGGGAGGCTGAGACCAGAGGATCCGGGTTCCCGGCCAGCCTCAGCTACCTAGTGAGGCACTGCGCAACTTAGTGAGACTCGGTTTCAAAATAAAGAATAAAAAATAGGGCTGGGGGTGTAGCTCAGAGGTAGAATGCCCCTGAGTTCAATCCCCAGTACAGCAAAAAAAAAAAATAATAATAATCTTATAGAATACTTACACCTACCCAGTTACTTATTAGTATTTTAATTTATAGATAAGACAGAGTTTAAGTAACTCATTTAAGTGAAAGAGCTGAAAATCAAATTTATGTCTATTTCATTATAAAGCCCACTCTCTTCATATTTGCACTATTTAGGTAAGAGCTTATAAATCTTGTTAATGCAGTGGAGAACTTTTATGTTTGTGAGTGTATGTATACACACAGACACACACACACACACATAATACTGGAAGAAGGAAAATATATATGAGTACCAGAAAATTCTGGACATCCTGTTTTGATCTGTCTCCCATTGGTTCTTTTACAATTTCTAAGATAAATAAATGTACCAAAGATAAAGCCAAATCCACGTATTCTCTTTGTGAGTGGACTGCTTTGTCCCTAAATATCTACACAGACCCGGAATAAGCTAGGCTGAGAGATACAGAAAATGTCTATTGCCTGGCTATAGAAAATAGCAGGTTACATTTTCTCCTCTGGCCATTTTTCTAATTGGTATTGTCCTGGAGAAGCTTATACTGACTTGTAAGAACTGATAGCTAAATCTTCAGGAGTGTGTGTGTGTGTGTGTGTGTGTGTGTGTGTGTGTGTGTGTATTTTACTGAGGATTGAACCCAAGGAGTTCTACCTCTGAACTTTTTAAACAAAAAAATGCACAAGATAATCAACCCCAGCCTTTAAAAGATTCCCAGCCTTGTTTTATTTTTTATTTTGAAACAGGTTCTTACTAAGTTGCTAAAACCAAACTCAAACCTGCAATCCTCCAGTCTCAGCCCCCCAAGTACTAGGATTAAAGGCATGCATCACCATGCC
Source organism: Graphiurus murinus (assembly GCA_004027655.1). Classification (NCBI taxonomy): domain Eukaryota; kingdom Metazoa; phylum Chordata; class Mammalia; order Rodentia; family Gliridae; genus Graphiurus; species Graphiurus murinus. The sequence continues at coordinate 4,462 of PVLC010045450.1, read as the reverse complement.
TGGCTAATACTAGCCAGGCAATGTCAAGTTGGTAGTTTAAAATGAGACAAGATGGGAATATTTCTATCACAGAGTTCACCAAATGATACAAATCAGGACTTTTTTTCTTTTTCTTTTCTTCCTTTTGGTTTCTATTGAGGCTCTAGAAGTCCACCACCGCCTGTACCATCCTTTAGCCTCCCTCCCCCACCTAACTTCTTATATCCAGTCCTGGAGGAGCCAACTGCTCACTCTAAGTGCAGAAGAACCTTCCCTATAGCCTAGGGCAAAGCTCATCTAGGTCTTGAGGCCCAGACCTTCTTAAGACAGGCTAATGAAACCTTCTGAACTTTTCTAATTTTGTTAAACCAGGTTGGCAAGGAACAGGCAGTAAAAGAGAGAATGGGAAAGTCAAGAGGAGCCAAAGTCAAGAGATGGCTGGACCACTTCCCAGAGCAGTGGCCTGACTCTCTCTCAGCCTCCTCTTGCCTGGCCACACTCTCTAACTTCAGACTTTGACCCCCTGCTCCTTCCTGGGGAAAGTTCTACTCTCAGGCACTGTGACCCGGATACTTTGAACTTTACTTACCTCAGGGTCTCCTTTAAGTAGGAGACTCTCAGCTTTCCTAGGTCTCCAGAAATTTGTTGTCAATTAAAAAGAAATCACATCATCTATTTCAACCACAGCTTTGTTTGCTATAACACAGAGCTTTGGACATCACCCTTTTAAGGATGCTGTGAAGAACAAATGTTAAGGTCCCCGAGATACTGCCAAGCAAGACAAACAAAAAGATTGTTATTGTTGTTGTTACTGTCAATATTATGATTACAGATTTGGGTGCTTTTTTTCAAGGAAGATATTTGGAGATGTGAAAGAATCTAACTGGAATTATGCAACTTATCTCAGAGGCTAAGACAGCTTATTTGATGAATCTTATAATTAGCAGCAGGCTCAGGAAAACATCAATGCTACAAAGCCAACGTGGCAGAAACAACATTAGCTCCCTCTCTCTTCCACTGACAACAATATGCTCAAATCTGATCTTTGTGATTCAGCCCATACCTGACAAAACGTCCCTGAGTACGCAGGAGTTATAAGGACCTTATTTGACTACCCATCCACTGCCTTTGCCTAATCAGTCTTTAATAGCTGGTTTTTTTTTTTTCAAAAGTGTTATTATTGGTGCATCTCACATAATGTAAATCATGTTGACAGTGACATACATTCACATAGCACTTAATGCCCATTCCTTGCCACCTCCCCATTTCCCCGCTTCCAAATACAGAGTACTGAGATTGATGTTGGTATATTCACATATGTACACATAGTTGATAGTATTATCTCCAGTAATGAACCTCAGCCTTCCTCTTCCCCTTCCCTTAGACCACCTCCCTGCCTCCACTGAAGCCATTATCTGGAATCCCTCTTGTATCCCAATTACTTCCTAGCTTGTGCACATTAGAGAAAGCAGCTAGTTTTTAACCTGGAGCCCTTGAATCCTTGATCAGTTGGCTTCCCTAGGATAGACATGGGTTTACAGAGATATCGTCCTCATAGAAGGCTTCAGATAGAGGTGCCTCTTTAGCTCTTCCCTTTGGGTAACTGAGTGATGAGGAGTTGAGAGTAGAATTCTCATCATGAGCTTGCTCCTAGACCAGTGAGTACTGCCTATGTACTCCCAAACCCTTTTGGTCAATAGTGATAGCATCATGAGACGGCTAGGGGTGGGGATGACTAAAGATCAGTTCCATGATCTTCCCAAGACCTCTTCCTTCGAGTCAACACAACTAAGTACATAGGAGCAGTAGAACAGCATGCTTGCTTTACAGAAGCAGCTTTGCAAGTCCTTAGTCCCTTAAGCATTTAGAACACGACCCCTCAATTCTCTCTGCATAGAAATTCTGGAGTTGCCAGTATGGATACCATCTCCAAACAGTTGAAGGGCTGCAGTTCAGAAGAAGAAATGGAGTTGGCTAGTGTTTAAAACTTCAATGAATGGGTGAAAGCTCCAAGCAAGCAGTCATGGCTCTGTTAAAACAAATCTTGGATGTGATTAAGAGTTCAGAGAATCAGGTTGCTGTGGGGCGTGTACACCCAGTGTTAAGTATGGTTAGCAACCACTTCACATTTTATCAGTCATACCTAATTATGTTTGGAAACTTCTTCTACAAGGAGCCAATCTGCACGGATGGAAAATTTATTTAGGAAGCATAATTTCTTTTAATCAAGAGATTTCAGCATCCATTGGACCTGGGAATGAACTATAAATGACCTCTAATTTCCTGTAGCTAGTCACTACCCTTGGAAGATCTGTGAATAATTCATGAAGGAACTTCATTGCTTCTCTCATTTGTATTGCAAGTGGTTTGATGTGTCTATTGACAACAATGCTTGTTAGATAAGTGCACCCTCTGAGTGTGTGTGCATGCACTTGCATGTGTGTGTGTGTGTGTGTGTGTGTGTGTGTGTGTGTGTGTCCACATGCATACAAAAAGTCATGGGGAATTTTTACTTTTAGTGTTCTACTTGGGAAAAACTAGATAGACTTCCTCTTATTCAGATAATGACAGTAAGGTCACATCCCATTTTCATTTTTGCCTTGGCTAACAAAACTTAGTTCAACATGATCTTTACTGAAGGAATTAACTGCAAATAGAATTTTGCTAAAATTATTCATTTTTCCCTCTTCTCTGAAGAATTTGGGACAGCAAAAATCCTGTTGGAAATTTGGCAAAATTGAATGAACACATAAACAAAATAAATGATAAAAAGACAATTTACACATAAAATGTCTTACTGACCTAGTCTCTCGGAATTCTAAATTTAATACAGGAGCAGGGTAAGCAGCACATGCCTGTAATCTCAGTACTTAGTAAGATGAGACAGGAGGATTAAAGCATCCAAGCCAGTATACAGTATTTAGGGAGACACTGATTCAAAATAAAAAGGGATAAGGGTAGAATATGCCTGGATTCAATCCCTATTACCACAGACATACAAAATTAATATGGGATCATTTTCCCTGACTATTACTTATTATAGTTGCCTAAAGGAAGAAAAGGGTAGGCATACATTTCAAATTTATATTTTAGTTTTCCAGGTTGTAAAAAGGGGCAATATATGTACTATTCCTATTGTAAAAACATCATCAGATTCAATAAATGTGTGTTTGAACTCTCATATTACAATTATAATTTCTACTATCCATTTTGCCTCTATGGGATAAAGTAAACATCCCTGTTTCCTGAGAAAAGAAACACATTATTTTTTTGACAAATATTAAGCATGTCAAATGTACAGTAAATTTGGGCCTCACAGTCTTTGCTGTCAACATAGAATTTTGCAAGGCCGGATATGAATTTTACAGTAGCTTTGTGAAAGAAGATGGGTGTCACTTTTGTCAAACAAACCAACCTGTGTATTAAAACATTCTTTGTTTGATAAGCCTTTTGTCACCAACACATCTTGATTAAATTATCGTCATGCAAAACATGGACTTGGCAGTGCCAATGCCAATATTGATATTGACCTCACCTTGGCCACCCAGCATAGAACTTTTCCCTTTTGTTTGACTTGCTACTTTTGTTCGTAAACATGGTCTTGTACATATTTACTCTCTCACTTCTCAGTGCCTCATACCCACAGATACTGGAAATAATCAGAGTATTGCATTTCCTCAATATCTATCCAGCTCTGACTAGCTTTCGTGTTTATAAGATACAGTATTCATGTGAACAAATTTACTACTGACAAAGAATGATCATGCAAAAAATTAATTTTTAAAATTACTCCCTCTGGCTTATATGAGGGTTTCTAAGACTGAATTTAAGAATTTGCTGAGTAATACTTAGCAGACAACTCATACTCACACACATGCACACACACACGCAAGATTCATGTGTGGGTCTTTTCCATTTGGTTGATCAGTAAAAAATTAAATTGGTTTTAAAAAAGTGTATCTGTTAATAAGTTACAGAGGGAGTAGTCTTTTTGCACAGGTTATTTGACTTAATTTCAAATAATTAAAGTTAATAAATGTGAGTAGTGTACTTGCAATTTAGAGTAATTATATGTCAAGATGAATATCTCCCTAGCAAGAGATTTAATTGTATTTTGCCCAATATAATTTCAGGAGCCAATTAGCCAGAGGATTAAATGCCAATTGTTATGCCTAACAGTGGGCACGATTTATAAACAATGGGGAGCCAAAGGGTGCTGTGAAGTAGAATAGAGACCAATGGGGAGGTTTCCATTATCCAGTCCTGTCCCCAGGGAGACAACTATAAGATGCTGACAAAGCAATAACGAATTCCAGGACATTGTTTTGCCCAGTATAAAGATGAAGGAATGAATTGATTCTAAGTGTCATGGAGGCTAGAAGACCTCAGATGGTATACAAGAATCTCAGGTACCTCATTTGCAAATGGAGCAAATTATATCTACTCTATAATTGGGAAGGCCAGTGAGAATGTATGAGAAGTG
>PVLC010045449.1:0-11923 GCA_004027655.1 Graphiurus murinus | reverse complement strand
TGAACTCAGAGACTTTCTACCTTCGAGCTACACCCCTAGTCCTATTTTTTATTCTTTATTTTGAAACAGGAGGTTCTCACTAAGTTTCAGAGGGCCTCATTAAGTAGCTGGGGCTGCTTTGCTCATTTTTTTATTGGGTTATTTGTTTTCTTAGCTGTGAGTTTCTTGAGTTCTCTGCGTATTATAGATATTAGTCCTCTATCAGAAGAGTAGTCTTGAAGTTGGGTGGGGAGTTGGTTTTACTTCATGAGATATCTTTCAGAGAGTTGACAATACAACTGCTATTAATACTGTTATTGTTATCAAAATCATTAGCTTCTTATAAATATAGTTTATGCTTATTAGTAATACTCTACCATTTATAATTATAATCTATAAATCTCAATAGTTTCCTCAATAATCCATGTTTACTCTTAATCAGGGGATTATCATTAACCAAACTAGTGGAAATAAGCATACTGTAATTTCTAAAAAGAAACAACATTCCCCAAAGAAATACGTTTTTCTGGAGCTACCGAGAATAATTTCAAATTCTCTCTTCATATTAAAATATAAATGGTTGCTAATATAAATATAAAATATAAAAGTGTTGCTAATTACATTTTTTATCCCTTTTTGTAAGAACTTTAAAAGCAGATCAGTTAAAAATAATTCCTATGCTTATGTAACATAGACTGTTTCTTGGAGATAATATTTTCATTCAATTATGTCTGCAAGCACTATAATTTCTATTGATGAACATAGATTGACATAGTTGTTTAAGCCTATAATGAACTAAATATTACACAGAATATAATTTTCCTCTTCATTTACCTTAATTTATTCTACTTGTAAATGCCATTGACTTCTATGATTACAGAATAAATCTCTCTGTAGGATCAATTACTACTGTTAAGAATAAAACTTGAGTTATTTTATAATTATATCCATAGGGTATTCCATTCTAATTTAGCATAGTTTCTGTAAAAGAATTATATCCTTAATGAATGACATAACAGGATTATATTTAATCTATCTTATATGTAATTATTCAAATTATGATAAATTATTGTTTTATCTCACAGATTATTACTTTGACATATTTGAAAGTATACACCTAATCAGATGCTTCCTATATTTATTATAAAATTGCTTTTTTGAAATTACAAAACATTTTCTACAGAATAAAATGAGTATATATTTTGTATTTGTGAAATTTTCTAATGGACATTATTTTCTCTTTATGAGAAAGCTTTAAAGAAGGATTTAATAATTTTCTATAATTATTAAATGGAAATATTCTTATTGCTCCAAAGAAATAACTTAAAAGTCATTTTTATGGAAAAACTCACAACAAAAATATAAAGTTACAAAAATGTATGTTGTCTTAAAGAAGTAATTTGCAAACATTTTGATTTCCAAATTTCTTTTTTCCTCAAAAGTACTATGATCCTCAAAAAGCTTTTGTTTATGGGGTTTATTATCTCACAACACTTTCATGTGAGAAGTCAAACTTAAGTATTTTAAAATATAAAAACATGAACATATATAGTTTAGTAACTGTTAGAAAAGTGGAATAATTACATTTTCATTGTGCAGTCTTTGGAATCTATTCATTCATGTAAAAATCAAGTTACAAGAGAGTGAAATGTTCTTAAGATCCCCACACTACCACTTGAGATCCTCTTTAATGTAAACAGTAATTTCATTAAATTCTAATTTAACTCAGAATAGAATAATACAATTTTATTGGTTGGGATTTAAAATACTTTTTCATAAAACCTGGAAGAACACAAGTCACTGCTTTTGAATTACTTGCTTCCTTGATTGAATGAGTGTAGTGAAAAAGGAGGTAAAGTGTCTTTTGTGGTAAAAGGTATGGTTTTATACTTCCTCCAAATTTCACACCTTAATTCCATTTGCTAATGAGTTATTTTAAATTCAACCATGATTACTGGATAATCATTTATTGTTTTGGAACCACAGTTACATGCCATTAGATGTTTTTTGACAAATGCCATTGGTATGTGTTTCTTCTTAGCAACTAAACAAATCAAGCATGCATGTTTTAAAATGTGATTATTGATTTTGTATTACAATTTATGTGAAATACTCAATCATTAGCTCAGGACAGAGAAAAATATAAAACATATATATATATAATTTTGTGTGTAACAGATATATATGCATATGTAATATCTAATATATAAAGATAATGACTATAAATGATAGATATAAATGATAAATAACAGAAGAGAATTATTATATTTATATTAAAATTGAAGAAAAAAATTAAATGTCTTTATCTATTTAGGGAAATATGTCTGTTCTTTCACTAACACCTTAATTACCACCACACTCATTATGGAATAAACTAAAGGTTTGATCATTTTAGAAAATTAAAAGTTGAAAAATTTATTAATATTAGGGATTAAAGGAAAATATTTTATAAAAAAGAAGAATAAGAATTATGAGAACATTTACAAGGAATCAAATGGAAACTAAACTGTGACAATTTTGCAGTTTGCAGGTGAAAGGGTCTTTCTTGTCATTAGAGACAATTCTGGTCAATCAAGAAGATCATGATGGCTAAAAGTTAGTTGAGAGAGTTAAACAGTACCAAAGGGTTTATATATCTTTACAGCTTTACTAGAACTATGCAATAATGTTCTCACATAAAAAGTGTATGGTTGTTTCTGCGTTAAGGAGGATAACATTAACAATTAATTGAAGGCGTCAAGTACAAAGTTGAGACTAGGACTATTCTGGACAGAGCAACTTACAAGCCATGTCCCATATGACTGCTCTTGTGAATTCTGTTATGATTATTATTACCATAAATGTCAAATAGCCCTAAACAATTACCAGGGTACACTCCATCGTATGACTAAAATAAGCTGACACAAGAACATTTTCCCAGAGCTGTGAGGTTGTGGTTCTCTTCTGTTTAGTTTCAATTTATTTCTATTGTAATACATTATTGGCTGACGTTATTTGTCAGTCTGGAGCCTTGTCACTAGAAAACAACAAAAAATCTTTATTGTTTCCATTAAATATGACTGAAAGGTCAATCACATAAATAAACGGAGTGAAGTAAGCCAATTTCAAAAATAATCCCCATGAATCATTAGTGTAAATGGTGGAATAAGGGCTTTGGAATTTCCCCTTCATAAAACAGACAAAACAAAGTATCAGAATTAACCTTTTCATAACTCTAGAATTTAATGAAAGGTCTGCAGCAATTCAGAGAGTGTTTATTTAATGAAATGTAAAAACCAGCTATATCCATGAGGACACAGAGCAAGTTGTTCTAATTTGCCCTATTTCCACATCACCACCTGTAGCCCTAGAGTAGCCATAAAAGCCAACAGCCTGTAATCCTGCTGAAACCAACAGCCTGGTGGTCACCAGGCCAGGATTGGTTGCAGTGCTGCCTAGTTTATATTCCTTTTTCCACAGAACAGATACTTAACATCTGTTGTGACATAATAAATGAGGATTATTTCCCTAGTGGATTCCAGTTGTCTAACATTATATGTTGAAAAAACTTTCTTTTTCTAATATTTGGCTCCATTTTCAAAAATAATTTGACCATATAGCTGTGGGTCTAATTCTTCATTGTCTCTATATCCCACTGTTATAATATTTACCTCTAAATATCACACAGTAAGTAGGTTTGTCCGTATTTAATAAAGGTGCATACAAATAAAGACATTTGTATTTTTCTCCTTTCCAATTGTTATGTTTTTTCCTATTTCTTGCCTTTTTCCCCTGGGCAGCAACTCTGGTTCAGATTTGAATAAAAAGACTGAGGGCAGATTTTTGTTTGCTTGCTTTTATTTTTACCTTTTCTATGAATTTATAGACAAATAGTTCAATATTTTATCATAAAGTATTACATTAGCCCTAGGCTTTTAGTTGAATTCCTTTTGAAGTTCTAAGGAAGTTCATTTCTATTCCTTTTGTTTGTTTGTTTGTTTTTTGTCATTAATGATTGTTTTATTTCAGCAATTTTTTTAAATCTATAAAGAAGATCATAATATATATCATCATATATTATGGTCTTCTTTACTCCATATATATATGGTCTTCTTTATATGCTCCTTATATACTTTAGAGGTATTGGGTATTGTACACAGGGGATTCTACCCTGCTACACTCACAGCCCTATTTTATTTTTTAATATGAAACAAAGTCTCTAATTTGAAGAGGCTGGTCTGGAAGCCTGCAATCCTCCTGTCTCAGCCTCTCAAATACTGGGGTTACAGGAGCGTACCACAGCACCCAGCCTTCTTACTTTTTTAATGTAGTAAATAAACTTGATTACTTCTTAAATGTTAATATAATTGTGATCTTTTTGTATTATCCTTCACATATTGATGAATTTTACTTTCCAATTATTTTTGAGGATTATTTTCCTACATAGAGGAATATTATTTTATAATTTCGTGTTGTTTTTTGTTTTTTGTTTTTTTTTCTTTTGCAGTCCTGGGGATTGAACCCAGGGACATTCTACCTCCTAACTACACCCCCAGCCCTATTTTTTATTCTTTATTTTGAAACAGGTCTCACTAAGTTGCAGAGTGCCTCACTAGGTAGCTGAGGCTGGCTGCAAACCCGAACCCGAATCCTCCGGTCTCAGCCTCCCAAATGCTGGGATTACAAGCATGAGCCACCATGCCCAGCTCAGTTATTTTCTTTTTGCTATTGAAATTTTCAAATTCCTTAAAAATTTTGGATATGAATCCCTTATCAGATGAATAGTATGCAAATATTTTTTACCATTACATAGGTTGTCATTTCACTTCATTGTTTCTTGGGCTTTAATAATCATTCAATTAAAAATACTTTATAATGTGATTGATTTAATTCTTGATTTTTTATTTATGTTGCTTCATTTCAATATATTTGGAAATTCTTTGGGTGTCTTATTTATTTACAGTTTCATCCCATTTGTGTTAGAGAATAAACTCTATTTGTTTTTACCTCTTCGAAATGTATTGAGATTTGTTCACGGTCTAGCCAACTGTTCATTTTGTGAGCATTCCATATGATACAGGCTTTAGGTTTTTGTGCTTTCCATCAGGAGAATGTGACAGAGGCACAATTGGATCAGGAACAAGACACTTTCTTGGAAATTTTTGGTCGAACAGAAAGGAGGCCTCAGCACTGACCAAGAGAATATCAAGCTGGCTCTCAGGACAAAGGAAGGAGCCAGTTTTATTCATGTGAGAAGTCTGTTAGCAAGGGGAGATAATCTTTTAGGAATATTCATTGATTATAGGTATATTCCAAAAATATAGAATGGAATGCATTTGGCCTTTGTTCTAGTGGTAATACTTGTCTCATTAGCCCCTGAGAGACTTCACCTTCCTTATTCTTAGGGGAAAGTGGAGAATTGTATCTTTTATAATTGCTTTATGAAGTCTCCTAGTTCTCTAACTGCAGCTGAGTGGGGAATCCCTGCACCTGCTCTCATGAGGACTTCTGGATCCGTCATTCCATTTCTTCCCTTCCTGCTCACTTCAAATCTAACTGCTTAACACATATACAAAGATGTCGATACAGTGCAGTTCTCTGTGTACAAATGTGTGATTTTCTGTAATGGTCTATCAGAGTAATTTGATGACAGTGTTTGAATTTTCTAGATCTTAAATCACTTGGTTTTGCTTTTTTATCAATTCCTGAAATAAGTACTTTAAAGTCTTCAATTTTAGTAGAAAACCATTTCAGTTTTTCCTTTAGGCTAGTCACTTTTTCTTTATATGTTTTTAAGTTACTTTATTAGTACTTTTAATTCTTGACAAATTTATGCATTTCTTGTAATAAAATCTTCCTCATCTCTGATAATAGAACTTATCTTGAAGTCTATTTTTATATTAACAAAGACAACTTATTATACTTGGTATTTATATAATGCCTTAGATATGTATTTACAGTGGCCTTATAGATTCTATATATTTTAATTTTGATCTAATTTGAGGATTTTTGCCTTTATAAGTGTTTAGTTCTTTCTTTAATATAACTATTTCTATACTTGTATTTTGCATACCTTCTTGCTAATTGTTTTTGGTCTATTTTTATCTATTACCTGCTCAATATTTCTTTTTTTTCCCCTTAAGATATCTATTCCCACCTTGTACCACATTATTTCACCCAAAGAATTTCTTTTTGAATTTCCAGTTGTGTGAGGCTACTTGTAATAAGTTCTCTCAGCATTGTTTTATATATAAATACCTTTATTTCCCATAACTTTGGAAGACTTTTTGTCATTTAAATAATTATCTGTTAACATATTTTATCTTTAGCCAGGCGTGGCAGCACACATTTGTAATCCCAGCATTTGGGAGGCTGAGACTGGAGAACCTGGATTCCCAGCCAGCCTCAGCTGCTTAGTGACACCCTCAGCCGCTTAGTGAGGTTCTTTGCAACTTAGTGAGACCCTGTTTCAAAATAAATAATAAAAAAAATAGGGCTTGGGCTGTAGCTCGGAGGTAGTGTCTCCCGGGTTCCATCCCTAGTACCACAAAACAAAATATTTTTAAAACAACTTAAAGTTGCTTTTATTGTCTTCTCTCCTTTATTACTACTGATAAAAAGTAAATGCTCAATATCAGTAATCATTAGAAAAATGCAAATCAAAATCACAATGTGATACCACCTCACCCCAGTGAGTATGGCTATTACTAAAAAGACAAAAAACCAAACAAACAAAAAAACTAGTGCTTCCAAGTATTTGGCAAAAGAACTCTTGTGTATTTTTGGTAGAAGTGTACATTAGTAGAGCCATTATGGAAAACAATGTGAAAATTTCTAAAGAATCTAAAAATAGAACCCACATGGATCAAGCGATCCCACTGGTGGGTTTATGCCCAAAGGAAATGAGATCATCATGTCGAAGAAACATCTGCACTCCTGTGTTTATTGGTACTATTCACAACAGCCAAGAAGTAGAAATAACCTAAGTATACTTCAACTGGTGAATGGATAAAAATATTGTAGTATAAAGAAATGTGTTATGTATACACATAACACATATATATCCATATATGGATTGCTATTCAGTCATAAAAAAGAATGAAACCTTGTCATTTAGGACAACATAGAAGGACTTGGGAGACATTATGTTAAGTGAAATTACTCAAGCATAGAAAGTTAAGCCTCACATGTTCTCACTCATGAGTGGAATCTGAAAAAGTTTATCTCATAGAAATGGAGGGCAAAATAATGACTATCAGAGAGTGTGGAGAATAATGGGGAAGAGGGAAGCAATTACATGTAATTACCATGTTATTGTCAGACGGAATAAGCTCTGGTGTTGTGTGGCACAGCAGAGTGAATATAATTAATAATAATGCACTGTACATCTCAAAATAGTAAAAAGACAGGAATTTGAAAATATTCCCTAATAAAAAAATATAAAAGTTTAAGAAGGATATACTAATTACCCTGAATTTATCATTACACAATGTATACATGAGTCAAAAACTTATATTTTACCTCATTAATTATACAAATGCAAATATTTTACAATGTTCAAACAATACATAATACATCTATAAAATCAGCAATTATTAATATCTTCTCCTTTATTTAATGTGTCCATTTTCTCTATATCAAGAGTTTCTCTTCATTTTCAGTTTGCAGGAATTTAAATGTGATGTTCTTAGGTGTGTTTTATTTTTAAAGATTTTTATCTGTGTGGTTCAATATAAAAAAATGTTATTGGCCTCCAAAACTGATAACTTTTCTTCTAGCAGACAATCACAGGTGAATCAGCTTGTTCTGCAAGAGGGTTAATTTTATTTTTTATTGTGGTGAGTTTATTTTAATTTGTTTTTTCATTCTAAACTATATCTTTTACTCCAATTACGTAACACTTTTTCTTAAAGCATGATTTCTGGGTTTTCACTGGCAGACTGTGGTGTTTGCCAAGACCCTTTAACGTGGCTGATTTTATATTCCTAACTCTGTCTATTCAGATCTGTGTAGCTGTGTTAATCTCTATTCAGCAATTTTTTCCTTCCTAATGTAATTTCCTGCTGTGTTTCTGCAGTGTGAAGCCTCAGCCTCCTTTGGCACAGTAAGCATGGAGCTGGTCTCGAGTAGAAGTAGTGTATTTGACAGTTTACCCCGATGCTTCTCTCTGATTTCTGGAATTGCCTTCCTCAGTGTGTAGCCACTCTATCCATCCAGAACTTCAAGTTCTGTTTCCTTACTAAAGAAATATGGCTTGTATAAATTAGAAGGTTTTTCTCCAGGAAAAGCCCAGTAAGTAAATATGTATTTATTTTTAAGCCTTGTCTTCTTCCAGTTTCTGACTGATCTTGGTTTGTCATCATTGTCTTCAAACAATTGCATATGTGCAATCTGTAGTTCACTTAGTTTATTACTATAATTAAAGAAAGCTCAGTTTTTCTATTATGGTACTAATGGAAAATTCATAATTCTGCTTCATACACATTGCATGCACATGCATGTGTACACACACACACACACACACACACACACACACACACACGCTTACTTTTAGCACCAAGAGTCATATGCTTCTAAACAAACTTATCAATATTAAATTCTCCTGTAGATAAGGCTTCATCTGAGTTACCATCTTCAATAATTCTAATAATATTATTTTACCACTGAGATATGCTGAGGCAGATTCACCTGCAAATTTTGTTAGAGTTTTCTTGTTTTTGAGTTCCTGAACCCATCTTATCTCCTGGAATATTTAAAGTCCTTTCCCCATTGTTTCATTTTACATAACTTGGTAAAAAGCTACAGTAAGTATTCAGGGCCTTTCACTAATTATTTTACAATTATAAAGCTTTAGAGTATTAGCACACATCCATAGTCCACAAAAATACAAATCTAGAGTCCTGCTATTATTTTATTTGTGTAGATTTATAATTGTGGTTTCCTTGTTTTGTTTATAGGAAAATTCAATCAATAATTTAAAAGTACATTTTTAAAAATTTTATCTTTTATTGCTGAGTAGAATTCCATTGTGTATATAACCCACAATTTTGTAATCCATTCATCTGTTGATGGACAACTACGTTGTCCCATTCCTAGTCTTTTGAGGAGCCTTCATATTGATATCAATAGTATTTATTTTAATTTATGAACAGTTGTGTTTCTTCTTTCTCAGATCTTATCTCAAACAGGCTAAAATTCTTGCCTTACATTTTCTGATTGATTTTCTAAAGAAACATGTTTCCTCCTGCTTTTACCTGGGGCAAGATTCCCTTGATTATTTAGCTAACTTCTTTTTTTTTTATCTCAGTGTTCAATTGTTTTACTCTATTTATTTCATTTCTATAACAGCAATAAGATATCACCTAAGGATTTCTAATAGCTGTAAGAGAATTTACATATAAGAGTGAATTATGTTTTTGAGAAGTTTAATTATATGGGAGCTTGATATGAAGTTGAATGTGTATTGTATTTGCAATAAAATTTAGAAAATATTAAATATACCACTAAATAATGAAAGTAGTGTTTTGAGATGAGAGAAGGGGCATTTAACTCCCATGGGATACCCCTTAGATTATATCTACTAGGAAAAATGTTTCATAGTATCTGCCTCCTGTTAAAACCCTTTCTGCAATAGCCCATTTTTCTCATTATAGTGTGCTTTGGAAGACTGTTTAATATTTGAAACCTCCTTCAGTGTCTCAGATCTTAATACATCTCTTTCTTTTGCTTTGTCTACATAAGCCAAATATAGCTACTTTTATCACTCTAGATAGGAATTAGCCTTTGAACATTTTTCTTAGCTTTGCCCAAAGCATACCTCTGCATTGACAACCAGGCTAATTCCACAGTGTGTTTATGAGGTCCTTGTGAGTAGTTTTTAAGGAAACAAGCAATGATGTCAAACTGGAAGGTGGATTCCAAATCAAACATTAAATTGTGATATGAATTTTATTAAATTTTCACACATTATTCATATATGTATGTATATATGGATATTTTTGTTAAGTCCAAAATGTCCCAATGAGAGCCGGGTGTGGTGGTGCACGCTTGTAATCCCAGCAATCAGGAGGCTGAGACCAGAGGTTCCGGGTTCGCGGCCAGCCTCAGCTACCTAGTGAGGCACTCCGCAACTTAGTGAGACTCGGTTTCAAAATAAAGAATAAAAAATAGGGCTGGGGGTGTAGCTCGGAGGTAGAATGCCCCTGAGTTCAATCCCCAGTACCGCAAAACAAACAAACAAAAAACAAAATGTCCCAATGAAATCAAACAGAAATTTTACAAACTCTCAGCAATGATGGTTACTCAAAGATCTATTTATCAACATTTAAATTTCATGTCAAATAAATATATATTTAAATTTATAAATAGACTTCCCTATACTCCTTTTTCTATATTTTTATTTTATTACATTATTTTTGTGATTAGTATTTATAACTGCCAAGATGCTCCTTGAAGTCCATGTGATAACAATTTGTTTGTTTTCTTGAACATTCTAACTCTATTGTAAAATTTTATTTTAATCACCTAAATCAAATTATATCATAGTAGAACTTTTAATCCAAAAGGCATGCATGCTGTATCTTCATCCCATAACTGTATATTTCATTGCATCATTAAATTTAGATGGGATTGGGAAGAAAATGTACCAATACATTTGGTGTGCATTTATGAGTATCACTTTGAATCTCACTACAATGTCTGACTGCACCAATCTTTGCATATCAGTACAATTTATATTGAATAAAATTCTAAAACAATAAACAAAAATAAAATATGCCATAATTTTTTTATAAATTGAAATAGGATATTTTTGTTTTATAGTATACTTTAATTTGTGCATTTTAATTATGCATCATATTGAGATTTAATGTAATAGAAACATGCATGTTGATATCATATATATCATTTACTTATCCATTAATCTATTATCTATCCATTTAACATCTCCAAAATTTCACAGAGTATAACAAAAAGAGAGGTAAGTAAATATGATGAGTTTAGGAAATTGGCAGCTGTAGCAGAGACAAAAATATTATTTTTTAGACAACAGTCACAAATCTCCATTTCACAATGAGCTGAAGAAAAGCAGTGAGAAAGGATGAACAAGAAAGTTCTGACAATTCTTCTATTCCTAATTTGAAAACAAAGAAATGTGATGATGTGAAAAATCTAAATAGCTGCCATCTTGCCAGCTACCATCTGGCCTGCTGCCCAGAGCTAAGTCTATTAGCACCAAGATCCCCAACGACCTCCTGCACCCCCAGCGACCAGAGGTAAAGTAAGCGCCTACAGAACTCCACACCCTAATCAGGCAGCATATTCCCACAGGATTGACAGTGATCAAGAACACCTGGGAGCAACCATCTTAAACCTGTGGTGAAGAAATCCAGCTAACTCCTCCCACCGGGGCCAGAGCAGCAGGTAACAGAGCAAATAAAAATGCCAGAGACACACTAAAAAATGTAAGGTCTGTACTTACGAACTAACAGGGTTTTTGTTTTTGTTTCTTGTTGTTGCTTTTTGGTTTGGGGTTTTTTTTTTTTTTTCTATTTTCTTTTTTTTTTTTTTTGGTGTTATATTTTATCTGTTTTAACTCTATGTTAGTTTTGTATTGCCTAGATTTATTTATGTTTGGTTGGATGATTGGTTGTTTTGTTATTTCTTGCTTAGTTTGTTGAATCTCCTCCTTATCCCTTTTACAAGCTTCCCTCCCTGTCCCCAATCTATACTCTTCTCCTTAACACTTTTCCTCCTCTCCTTTCTTTTTCCTTTTTTCCCTGTCTCATATCAAGACCATCTCATACTACCACACTCAAAACTACATTGACTACCAGAATCCCCCCACATATCTACCATCTATAATCTTTACAATATATCACCTCAACACACTCAACCTCTTATTCTGCTGGAACATACGCTCTACTTTACTCTATTCTTGCATTCATCACTGTGACTTCTCACCCAA
>PVLC010045448.1:0-11793 GCA_004027655.1 Graphiurus murinus | reverse complement strand
CTTGTAATCCCAGCATTCGGGAGGCTGAGACCGGAGGATCCGGGTTCGCGGCCAGCCTCAGCTACCTAGTGAGGCACTCCACAACTTAGTGAGACTTGGTTTCAAAATAAAGAATAAAAAATAGGACTGGGGGTGTAGCTCGGAGGTAGAATGCCGCTGAGTTCAATCCCCAGTACCACAAAAAAAAAAAAAAAAAAAATAGGGCTGGGGGTGTAGCTCAGAGGTAGAATGCCCCTGAGTTCAATCCCCAATATTGAAAAAAAAAAATCAGAAATTCTTTCATGACAAATGTATTCCGTGAAGCAATTTTGAAGAATATCAATAGTTAAAGACTAGACGAGGATGTTAGACACAGGGAAAAACATCAAAGACAATGAGGCAGGGTGTGGTGGCACATATGCCTGTAATCCCAGTACTTGGGAGGCTTGGACAGGAGGATGGAAGGCTCAAGACCAGCCTCAGCAACTTAGTGAGACCCTTTTTATAAAATAAAAGATAAAAAGGGCTGGGAGTGTAGCTTGGAGGTAGAACACTCAGAGGCAATGAAGAAGGAAAGACTGTTATAATCAGACAGGTGTAGGGAATCTTCTCTGGCTGGGACATGAAGAATGGGTGAGGAGAAGGAGCTGATCAGAGAGGCTGGAGTGAGCCATGGATCCCCACTGAGCTGGCCCGTCATAGTGTCAACACGGGATGATATTGCCTAGTTATTTAAGCTAAGCAGTAATGAGAACTGTGCCTCCAAATCTGGTTTTTAATTTATAAAAAGAAAAAAAAAAGAAACTATCTAGACCTCCCAAGCAGCATTTCCACAGGGAAAATCACAGGAGTCATGTTGGGGTTTGCATAAAATTATTACTTTTAAAAGTATGTTGTGTACATTTCCCTCTTGATTCTTCAGAGGCTAGTAAGACGGGTGTTATCTCGACTCTGATACATAGTAGGCATATACCCTCAGACAAGGTACTTACGTCTTGGTCCTATCTGTATCATGGTAAAGTAGTAGTAGTATTTCATGGGGTGTTTGATATTGGGGGTTGAACCTAGGGGCATTCTACCTCCAAGCTACATTCCTGGACATTTTTTTTTAAAACAAGGTCTTGCTAAATTGCTGAGGACAGCCTTGAACTTTGGATCCTCCTGCTCAGCCTCCCAAGTACTGGGATTATAAACGAGCACCACCACACACAGCTCTGTGTTTTGTTTTAAAATGCATCTTTTAAATTCTTATCCCTTCCCTCCAGGAAAAGCATAAGGCCTCCCTTTCTAAGGTGAGGAACAACCCTTGACAAAGGTGTGATGTGCCCGTTAGCTGACCATGTTGCTGTCTGTGGTTTGTTGCCATGGGCTAACTTTAATCACAAAACAGTTTAATATTCGATGGATCTTTGGTGTGAGCAATGTAGAACAGTAGAAAAACATTAAATTCCCACTCTCCCTTGTTCTCTATGTCAGAGTCATGGGTCGAATGTTCTTCCCCAAGCCTGAAAGACCTTGCATTTGATCCAATAACTTTCTTCAGTTTTTAAATTGTAGCAAAATACACAAAACAGAAGATGCAAAACTTATCATCTTAACCATTATAAGCCTGTAGTTCTGTGGCATCAAGTCCATTCACAGCGTTGGGCAGCCATTACCACCATCCATCCGCAGAACTTGTCTTTCAAAAGTGAAAAAGGACTGCAGGCTGAAGGCCAGCCTCCGCAACCTAGCCAGACCCTGTCTAAAAAAATAAAAAGGGCTGGAGGTGGAGCTCGGAGGTAGAACGTCCCTGGGTTCAACTGGAGAGAGGGGAGGGGAGGGGAGGGGAGGGGAGGGGAGGGGAGGGCAGGAAAACTCTAACGAGTAAACAATCCCCCCATCTCCCCCTCTTGCCTTTCCCTGTCAACCGTTCTACTTCCTGTCTCTGAATTTGGCCATTCTAGATATCTCATATAAATGAAATCATACAGCATTTGTTTTTGTATGTGTGTGTGATTGGCTTCTTTCACATAGTATAATGTCCTCAAGGTCCATCCATGTTGTAGCATATGATTTTCTTCCTTTTTAAGCAGAATTGTTTCCCTAAAGCTGAATAGTATTTCAGTGCATGTATATACATTTTGTTTATCCATTAATTGGTCAATGATTACTTGGATTGTTTATATCCTTTGGTTATTACAGAGAGTGCTGCTATCAACATGAATACACAAATATCTCCACGTTTCTGCTTTCGATTCTTTTGGATACAAACCCGGAATTGCTGTGTTGTGCGCCATCTGTCGGCAAGACTGTCTTTTCTCTCACTGACTTTCAACGCCCCACACACGTGAGGGTTCCTTTCTGGGCTCCCTGTTCTTTCCCTTTGTCCATCTTTATGTTAGTGCATCACAAACTTGATCAATGCTCTTTGTAGTAAGTTCTGAAATCTTAGTGTCAGAACTCTAACTTTGTTCTTTTCCAAGATTGTTTTGGCTATCTGAGGTCCACTGAGATTCCCTATGAACTTTAGAGTGGATTTTTCTATTTCTGCAAAAATAAAAACATCAATGGAATTTTTTGATGAACATTTCATCGACTCTGTAGATGGCTCTAGGTAGTATTTGCATCTGAATACTAAACCTACCAATGTGAGAACATGGAAGTTCATTCCACCTGTTAGAATCTTCTTTAATTTCTCTAATGATTTTCTTTTATTTTTCTAGGTTTATGTCCTCTAATATCTTTTACGAGATTTTGCCTTTTTTCTCTACACTGTTTTGATATCCTCTTGACTATTACTTAGCTTGGCCTTGTCTGATGTATAAAATGTAGGCAACTTTTACTGTGCAATGGAAAGAGTAATATGAGGGGTCCTGAGTAGTCTAGAATGGTTGGTGACATGAGTTTACTGGCCCAAATTCTTAATTGGTGGAATAATGCTTATGAAATGATGGCTATATAATATAAACACATACACATGTTATATATATTTATGCTTATGAAATGATAGCTATATAAATGTATATATATACACACACTATATATAGAGAGAGGCTTCTTAAAAAGTAAATATCAGAGTACTTACATCTTGTCTCTTATCAATTCTATGTGTGGAGATGATGGGGGATAATAAAACATGAGATATTATATCATGATAAATGATAGGATAATATATAAACTTTTGAAGTTTCCTTTGGCTTAAGTTCAGGTATAGCCAGTTATAGGATCATTCACCTCTAAATATTTTTTCAGCAAAGTCCTTGAGATCCCGTATTCCCCACTGTCCTTTCCCCTATGTTCCCTAACGAGTCATGAACACAGACGTGAACAACCAGTCACAGATTTCACAGAGGACTGGAAACAGAGCCAGGACATAAGAGACGAGGCCATGAATGCACGAGAATGCCCAGTGCCCCCGGAGATACCTAGTGAGGAAAGCAAAAGAACTCTGTTCTAGTGGAGACAGTCTGAATTGATCCAATTTTTTTCTCTGGAACTGCAATTTTTAATTACAGAAATACTCATGCAGTTAGGAGCAGTAACCAAAAAGGAAGAGGCTAAACACCAAAGAAGTCAAGTCAAAAGTAAAAGCAAGCTGAAATGACCACCCTCATAGTAGCAGTATCTAGTAGAATGAGCACTAAAAGGAAGCAGCAGCATGGATAGGTAAAAGAGAAGACGCCATTATCAAAAGAATCACTTCAAATCAAATCCAGTCATATCCCTTGCCTACTTACAAGGGCTCTTAAGAGTCTTCCGAATGAAGCTCCGCCTCCCTGTGGGATCCACCAGGATCTGCCCGTCTCTCTACCTCCATCTCACAACCTGTCCTTCTATTGTCTCACCGTCCCTGGGCCCCCCATACTGAGCTATGACAGCGCCTAGCAGGGACCACCTCTCTCTTTCCTCTTGGCCTCTGGGCATCCTGTGTCCTTCCTGAAATATCCATCTCTACTTCCTTCTTCCAATACGTAACTCCTACTTACCTTCCTGGAGTCAAGACAATGTCTACACTGGGAGTTCCTCCTTTGGCATCCATCTGTGCTTTGTCAGTTTATTTATTTGACATTCCTGTGGTGGATGGTAACTTCCTTGAGGGTTGTCTTCGCTATTTTCTCCCAGGTTTAGCCCAGTGCCCAACACATAGTAGGAACTAAGCACATGTTTGTTTAATTGATTGAGCTTTAAAAGAAAACTTGCTGGCAAGGCCATGTATACCTGTAATCCCAGCACCTGGAAGGCTAAGACAGGAGGATCGCAGGTTCAAGGCCAGTGTGCCAGGTAACTTAGTAAGACCCTGTTTCAAAGTTAAAAATAAAAAGGGCTAGAGGTTTAGCTCAGTGATATAATACACCTGGGTTCAATTCCCACCACAAGAAGAGAGGGAAGGAAGGAAGGAGGGAGGAGAAGGAAGGAGGGGAGGAGAGACTTAAGTATATGCAGCTTACAACAGCATGGAAATGTAGTGATGGCAAAATTATGAAATGAAGTAGAAATCGAGGTGAAATCATTGAGTCAGTCAGAGAATCACTTTGACTAAGTGATACAATCCACCAAAAGGCCATGTCTCTGTAGGGATGATCCTTCCTTTGGAAGGATCCCCACTCCATCCAGCCTGGATTAGGTTTCTCCCCAGACCTCTCCCTCTTTCTTCTGACACGTGCTAACTGTATTATCATCTATCCCAGTGAGTTTGCCCAAAACGCTTGAGTTCTTAGAAGGGAATAACCGTATCTTTTTACCTTTTTATTTCCATGTTAAATGAATGAATGGCTAAATTAATAAAACAAAGGTATGAATCTTTTGCACTAAATAATATGACAGCAAACTAAAGTAAAATTCATCATGAGTGAAAACAGAAATGATAGTTATGTATTATGATATACTTTAACATACCACTATCAATCTGTGACAAATCAATTCAATAAAAAATAAATAAGGACATAGAAGAATTGAACTATATAACAAGGTTACAGTACTGTATACTGAACTTTGTAACCTCAGAAATAGAAAATGCTGCTATAAATCAACTATTTACAAAAATGAATCATGACTAGACCACAAAGAAAACAACTCACTGCCCAAAGAATTATATACAAGTTCCTAAAAGAAATGCAAACAAAAGAGAAGGAAAAGAGAAATAGAAGCTTTAAAGTATTCATTCTACACTTGGAACATAAAATATATTTTTGTAATTGATTTAAAGTACTGTGGCAAAAGGGCCATTTAAACTGAACAGCAGAACAGCAAGGGAAATCATGATAAAGCAATTCATTGATGTAAGTGAACAAAAATCTTAAACTTACACAAACTAAACAGACAAAATTAAAAGGCAAATAAGAAGCTCTTAAAAGTATTTTCCAAAAACACAAAAAATTAATGTCCTCTGAAAGAAAGTGCTTTCAAGAATCTGTGAGAAAAATATTGATACTACAATTTTAAAGGCAAATGATGGCAATATACAATCAATAATGATGAAATAGAAAGGGATTAAAATTTTAATATTTAAATATTAAATTTAGGTTAAAACTAAATTTTAACCTAAGAAACAATTGCAATTTAAAACAAAATACTATTGTTACTTATTGAAGTAACAAAATATTTTGATTTTCTATTACTTTATGTTTATCACCTTGTTTTTTCAATGTTTGTTTTCTGTGCTAATAAGGTTATGGTGAAAGATACACTCTGGCAGTATGTTAAGACACTGTTAATATGCCAAATTTTTTATAGAAAGCAATTTAGAAACCTTTTCCAGTGGTCTTACAAGGTTGGACATTATTTCTACCTTTCCAGAAAGCCAAACCAAGGAAAATAGTCCCAATTTCACCCTCATATTTGTGTATAAAAATATTATTTTATAGCATTATTCATAATAGAAAAGAGTAATAATTCCTTCAATGTCTAAAAATAAGGAAATGGTAAATTACAGTGTGTATATCTCAGACAAAATTATGAATCCATTGAAGTTACATTTATGAAGATTTTAGTGGCATGAAAATGTTTACAATTGTTTCAGCCAGATTGCTATATTACAAACTACCCAAATATAAAGCAATCACTGGTTATTTCCCATAGTTCTGTGGGTTGACTTTACAGTTCTTTGATTCACAGGTTATGGGTGGGGATTCTGAAACTGAAAGGTTTAAAATGTACCCCTTCCTATGCCCTGGGTTCTCCGGCACAGGAGCCTCTGTAAGGTTCCTTAGACTTCCTCAAAGAATAGAAGTGCCTAACATGGCCAAAGAACAAGAGAGAGGTCTCTTGAGGTGTAGCCTCAGAGGTCACAGCATCACTTCTGCCACTGTGTTATGGTAAGAACACACTCCATGGCCAGCCTGGTCTCCAGGAAAGGAAGAATAGATTGTATCCCTCATTGGGAGGACTGGCAAAGACTCTGTGACCACCCAGTCCATCACAGTAATACAACATTAGTTGAACAAAGAAAGGTGTCTGTCTGTCTCTCTCTGTCTCTCTCTGTCTCTCTCTCTCTCTCTCTCTCTCTCTCTCTCTCTATATATATATATATATATATATATATATATATATATATACATATACATATATATACATATATACTCATATATATATATGAATAAAAAAGAATACAATCATCTTTCAATATCCACAAAGAATTGATTCCAGGAATTCCCTAAATCTCCTGATGCTCAAATCTCTTACATAAAATGGCATAGGATGTGCATATAACCTACACACATCCTCTTATACACTTTAAATCATCTCTATATTACTTATAATATATAAGATAATGTAAATGCAATATAAATAGCTATTATACTATACTATTCAGAGAATAACAACAAGGAAAAAAGTTTATACGTGTTCAGTACATTTTGGGGGTTTTTTGGGGGGGAGGGGGTTGTGTGTGTGTGTGTGTGTGTGTGTGTGTGTGTGTGTGTGCGTGCACACTTGCATGTGTGTGTGGTGCTGGGGATGGAACCTGTGGACATTCCTTGGAGCCTCAGCCATATATATATATATATATATATATATATATATATATATATATTGTGTGTGTGTGTGTGTGTGTGTGTGTGTGTGTGTGTGTGTGTGTGTGGTACTGGGGATTGAACTCAGGGGCATTCTATCTCCAAGCTATACCCCCAGCCCTATTTTTTATTCTTTATTTTGAAACCGAGTCTTACTAATTTGCAGAGTGCCTCACTAAATAGCTCAGGCTGGCCGCAAACCCGGATCCTCCAGTCTCAGCTTCCCAATATTCTTTATTTTGAAACAGGGTCTCACTCAATTACAGAGGGCCTCACTAAGCAGCTGAGGCTGGCCTCAAACCCGGATCCTCCGGTCTCAGCCTCCCAAATGCTGGGATTATAAGCATGAGCCACCACACCCCCTTCAGTACATTTTTTTTGTACTGTGGACTGAACCCAGGGACATTCTATCTCCAAACTGTATCTGCAGCCCTTTTGTCATTGTTGTTTTTAATTTTGAAACAGGGTCTCACTAAGTTGCTGAGGCTGGCCTCAAACTCGTGATCCTCCTGTCTCAGCATCCCAAATACTGGGATTACAGGTGTGCACCACCATACCCAGTCAAAAATATTTTTAAATCCACAATTGGTTGAATCCACAGATGTGAAACCGATAGGCACATAGGGCCAACTATAATATTATACATAGATTTATACTTTGCATATGGGTAAAAAGGCTAGAGGGGAAATGCTAGCAAGTATCTATCTATAGTTAGTGAAAGAGGCATGGTTGTAAGTTTCTTCTTTAAGGTTTTCTGATTTTTTCCAAAGTTATGGGAATATATAACTTCTAAATTGGAACATAATTTAAAATAACTCTATTTTAAGGATATTATATTCCCACATAGAAACACATAAAGCAATTTCCAATGAAAGGCTACAAAACACTAATGGAAATTGAATCAGAAATAAAAGAAGATCAACATCAAGTTGAAAAGCAAACAAGAGAGAAAGGAAAGATAGCACCAGGCAGCACCTATATTATTTTTTTTCTTAACTGTACAGAATATTAAAACACTTGAATCAAACATTTCATAGATTTAGGATCATATTGAACAAATACGTGACTGCTTTTCATATTTCATTATATGGATGTTACATATTGAATACATTTCTGCCTCCGAAAAGAAAAAATAAAGGAAACAAGTTTCCTATTTTCTGCACGTAGATCTCAGACAAGATAAAATAGATATTGCAAAAGCCTTTAAAATTCTTAGAGTATGCACTACAGCAAAACCTAAAAATAAAATTGACAAAGACATGCTCAAAAATAGTGTCATTTTTATTTCTTCTACCTTACAATTTTATAAAGCAACTTGTTTTTTACAAAGGCGCTGTGCTGTCGTGTCCAGCACCAGACCACATCACAGATGAATTTTTCATGATTCTGATAGCAATTTCAGACGACACAGAAACACCAAGAAAGAAAAAGAATGCATTCTCTTACACGGCCCTGTTGATAGAAATCACTCCCCAGGCCCAGAGCTGCAGCTGAATAGTTTGCCCTCCCTCTCGGGAACTGTCAGGAGAGCCTGGTTTCACCTTCGCATCCTGACTGCCACAGGGCCTGGGAATATCCTGGGCTTATACCAAAAATCATTTGTCTGAGAAAACAATTCCCTCAACAAAGATCCCATGATCTAATACAATTTAAGAAGGACAAGTACCAGGAAAACACTAGCCCCGCCCCCCAAAAAAGTGTGCTATTTATAAACGTGCACTTGGTGAGCTTCAGAATATCATGCCTCACAACAACAGGACTTCTGCTGATGTTCACACACAGATGAAGCCTTTTTTGTGTGTGTGTGTGTGGTGCTGGGTTTTGAATCCAGAGGCATTCTATCTCTGAGCTACACCCCCAGCCGTATTTTATTTTTTATTTGGAAACTGGGTCTCACTAAGTTGATGCAAGCCTCACCAAGTTGCTGAGGCTGACTTCGAACCTGCGATCCTGCTGTGTCAGCCTCTCAAGTACTGGGATTATAGGCTTGCACCGCCACCCCAGGCTGAAGCCTCTGTTTTCTTACAAGCTGAGATTTCTACCCCAGGCATGGAGTGACTCCTACGTCCATTCCACAGATGAATTCTTACTCACTTTCCTCAAAACACATGCATATGCCATGATAAACACTTCAGTAATATAGGAACAATACATACCATGCAGAAGCTATTTGTGATGTGAAATTATTTTGTAATTGTGAAACATAAAGTTCTTTCTTTGGATAATTCCTTTTAGATGAAACCAACTAGGTAGCAAGGGCTCCTTGAGTCCAAATAAATACACATAATATTTTAACACTTTTCTATGAAAATCTTTTAAATTGTTGTGCCTTTTCACAATCCATTGTATATTTCTGTAGACTAAGAAGAATCTCCGCCTCTTTAAGTATTAATGAGACCTCAAGAGATTATTCTAAAATACATCTAATCCTTCCCCAATAATTTATGGTTTGCTTATATGCTATTCTTTTACCTTCATTAAGCTTCAAAGCTTTTTTAATAATTATTTTCATTGCTCATGGATTCTTGGTGCATTGTGCTGAGAGTTAAAACCTTGTTTTTCTTGTTTGTTTGTCTTAGTGATTTATTTTAAAGCTTTGAGATGTTTTTCATTTTCATGACCTAATATGGTTGACATGTCTTATCAAGTTCACATTTTTATCATCTCACTACATCATTGTGGGAGGAATTCAGTGTTGATGCTATTTTGCTTAACAATTGGGTCTGACCATAATTAAAAATAGAACTGAAAATTAAAACTTCATGACTTTTCTCCAGTGATGGGGATTGAACCCAGAGCCTAATGCATGCTAGGCAAGCGCTCTACCACTGACCCACATCACCAGCCTGATGACATGTTTAAAGAAATTAATTAATAGTATTCCTCTAGGTTTTAATGGCTCCAAAATTTTGTTCAGGGTCCTATTCAAATTTTTTCATTGATCCATACTTTCCATATACCCTATATTAAAAAAAAAAAAAACAGCCATAGAATAAAGAGGAACCACGGCCAACTAAAGCAACAAGACAAGGCCAAGCCCCCAGCAAGAGCTTTGTGATACGAAGAGGAGCCCGGGTCTGTTGGAAGAACAGCAGAGAAGCAAATAAACCCCTCCTGCTAAGACAGGTCTTCTCATTCTCTGCCTCCTTTCTCCTTTTCTTCTCTCAAATTTATACAAGTAGCTGGGTGTGGTAGTGCACGCTGGTCATCCCAGCACCTGGGAGGCTGAGACAGGAAGATCACAGGTTTGAGGCAATTTATCGAGGTCCTCAGCAACTTAGTGAGACCATGTTTCAAAATCAAAAAATAAAATATGGCTGGGAATGTATCTTAGAGATTGAAGGCCCCTGGGTTTAATTCCCAGTGCCCTATACACAGACACAAATACACAAGGAATCTTCTTTGCCCCAAACTTTGAATTTAATGAACCAAAAAATGTCTACTACTAAGAACACCTCAAGCTCACAGGTAGAATACCCCTGGGTTCAATCCCCAGCACCATAAAAAAAAAAAAAAATACCATTCCCAAATCCAAGGGCGGATGTATTTCCTGTTTTCCTATGTTTAACACTTGAAGTAGGGGATTATGTAAGTTTTTTAACAGCTAGAACTTTTGTTGTAGGAAAGACTATCCTTTTCCATTACTGCAGATCTACTACGGTATTGGAATCTACTAAATTAAGAACATGTTCAAAATGAGCTCATTTTGGTGCTACAGAAAGTGATAAGGTAATTTGCGCCTCCTATAATGAGCTTATTGTCTGCTGTGTACTTTTTAGTCTTCTGATTATGTACGGTCTTTTTTCTCTAATACAAATCATCTTATTTCCACAAAAGGCACATTTCCTTATCTTTAGGCAGCAAAATAG
Organism: Graphiurus murinus; assembly: GCA_004027655.1. Lineage (NCBI taxonomy): Eukaryota > Metazoa > Chordata > Mammalia > Rodentia > Gliridae > Graphiurus > Graphiurus murinus. The sequence continues at coordinate 953 of PVLC010045448.1, read as the reverse complement.
AAAGTTACATTTAAAAGGCAACATTTCTGGATGTTCTTCTTTAATGAAATGTAAACTTATGTTTCATATTTGATTAATAGCACCATACTTATTTTAAGTTCATGGAAATGTCTGTCTTACCTTGAAGTGCTAGAGTTTTACAAGATTAGAAATGGAAACGGACATTTTGAAGTGTCACTTTGATTATTTCTTCTGGTTTCTATGTAAGCCATACCATGACTCTATAAAAGTGACATACTGCTATTGCAGAGTTCTTACGGAAAGAGTCTCTTCACAGAGGAACTCAAACTAGTTCATAAACATTAAGGTTTATTTTTTAATCTCCCAACTCACTTTTGAGATAGGGCTCTATTTACATTAGGAAGAATTTTATTACAGCCTGTTCAAAAATATATATCTTTATTTCTTTCTACATCAGTGCTTTCCTATTGAAGAGGGTTCATTGTGTTTAATCCCACCATGACCCAAGATGAGAGTTCTCCTTACTTTCACTGGAAGATTTGACAACACACTTCACCAAATCAAAATACTAAGCATTCTGTTGTGGGGTCTCTATCTTGAAAAAGAAAATCTCAAAATAATTAAGTACTGAAATAAAGAAGTTTAGCAAAAGCTATATAAACCATTGTTGTTTTGTTTCTTATTTACTTTAATTTACACTCAAATTTTAGTTTTAGTTCATTTAAAATAGAATTGTTTCACATGGGACATTATGTAATTGTGAAAAATTCTGCCTACATTTTCTTTTTTTTTTTTTTTTTTTTTTTTTTTTTTTTTTTTTTTTTTTTTTTTTTTTTTTTTTTTTTTTTTTTTTTTTTTTTGCGGTACTGGGGATGGAACTCAGAGGCATTCTACCTCCGAGCTATACCCCCAGCCCTATTTTTTTATTCTTTATTTTGAAACCGAGTCTCACTAAGTTGCAGAGTGCCTCACTAGGTAGCTGAGGCTGGCCG
>PVLC010045447.1:0-11790 GCA_004027655.1 Graphiurus murinus | reverse complement strand
CGCACGCTTGTAATCCCAGCATTCGGGAGGCTGAGACCGGAGGATCCGGGTTCGCAGCCAGCCTCAGCTACCTAGTGAGGCACTCCGCAACTTAGTGAGACTCGGTTTCAAAATAAAGAATAAAAAATAGGGCTGGGGGCGTAGCTCGGAGGTAGAATGCCCCTGAGTTCAATCCCCAGTACCGCAAAAAAAAAAAAAAAAAAAAAAAAAAAAACAAAGCTTCACCAAATTATGGAACCAATCTATGTGTCTATCAACAGATGAATAGATTACAAAATTATAAGTTATACACACAATGGAATGCTACTCAGCAATAAAGAAGAACAAAATTATGTAATTTGCAGGAAAATGGATGGACCTGAGTATATTATGTTGAGATTAGTCAGTCACAGAAAGTTAAAGGTCATATATTTTCTCTCAAATGCGGAAGCTTATGGAATAATCAGGATACAAAAGAGACTTTAGATAATGGAGGAAAAACCCCAGTGGAGAGAGGGAAATGGTCTAGTGGAGGTGGGTAGGGAGAGGGAGAATTAATGAAGGCAGCACGTCCATTGATGTTATGTACATATGTGAGAATATCAATATCAATCTCAATATTCAGTATGGGGATGGGGAGGGAGTGGGAAGGGATCTGTGGGATGTAAAGGGTTTGAAATAAATCAGCAGCAGGAGAAGAAAAAAAAAGAGAAATTTTAAACTTCTAAATGTCTAGTGCATTTACTAAGATGTTTATGCTTACTCTTCTTTTTTATTTAATTCCCCTCATGGTACTTGTATTAGCTATCTTTTGCTGCATAATAAACTGCCATGAAGATGAATGACTTAAAACAATTTACATTTATTATCTTGAAGTTTTTATGGATCAAGAGTTCAGGCACAGCTTAACTAGGTTCTCTGCTCAGGGTCTTTACACTTCACAAAGTTGTAAAGTGACAGCCATTTGTGTTCTCATCTAGTACTCCATGCCATTTTCCAAATTCATGTGGTTCTTGACAGGATCCTTTTAATTGTAATTCTTTGTGATTGTAGGACTGAGATCCCCACTTCCTTGCAAGTTGTTGGCTATAGAAGGATCACTCTTGGCTCCTAGAGAAACTCACATATAATTCCTTGCTATGTATTTCTTTCACAGGCCATGTCACAACATAGGAACTTACTTCTTTAGGGCCAGAAGTATATTCTTTCTTGTTCTAGTCTGCTAAGATGGAGTCTTTTACAGTGGGATGTAATTAAATCAGTGACTGTCCCATTATATTTGCTAGAAGGAATTCACAGGCTCCTGATGATTTCAAGGAAAGGAGATTATACAAAGGCATGACTTACTGGGGGTCACTTTAGGTTGTGTCCACTATAAAACTAGCAATACTGATTCAAAAATATGATCTCTGTGACAAATATTAGTGGTAAAAGAACAGTATTGGGCTATATTTTTAGAAAGTGTATACATATGAGTTCTACAATCTGAATCTTTAAATAATTCTTCAGAAGAATTATAATTAGGATTTAAAACCATAAATCAAGCTTTCTCAGGCTAGGTGCTATTGACATGCCAACTGGATAGTTCTTTGTTATAGAATGCTATCGTATGCATTTTCAGATGTTTTGCAGTATCCCTTGTCTACCTACTACATTTTTGTACCACATCCTCCCCAAGTTGAGACAACCAAAAAATATCTCCAAATATTGCTGTGTATACCCTGGAGAATTAAAATACCCACCTGTTAAGAACCACTGACATGGATAATTCCTGTGTTTAATTTTGTAACAGTAACCTGAGGCAGTCTTAGAATTATTAAGCCATAACATATGCATGTTACAGTGATCCTTAGAATGCTTTCAGGAAGAAGCTTTTCATTGCTCTGACAATACTTGAGAAAAACAACTTAAATTTATTGTGACTCATGGTTTCAGTCCATGGTTGTATGGCTCCATTTTTCTCTGGGCCTCTGGTGAAACAGTATATCATGACAGAAGGGTGTGGTAGAGTAAAGCTGCTCACTTCATGGCAGCTGGAAAGCGGAGAGAGCAGAAGGGATCAGGAACAAGATATTGACTCCAAGGGAACATCTCCAGGGACCCACTTTCTCCAATTAGATTCCACTTTCTACCTCTCAATAACCCATTCAGCTCTGGCAATCCTATTTCTGGATATTTAAACAAAATATTTTATTTACTTATTTATTTATTTTTTTGCGGTACTGGGGATTGAACCCAGGGGCATTCTACCTCCGAGCTACACCTCCAGCCCTATTTTTTATTCTTTATTTTGAAACCGGGTTTCACTAAGTTGTGGAGTGCCTCACTATGTAGCTGAGGCTGGCCTCGAACCCGGATCCTCCAGTCTCAGCCTCCCGAATGCTGGGATTACAAGCGTGCGCCACCACACCTGGCTAAACAAAATATTTTAAATCAGTATTTCAAAGAGATGGTTTTACTCCTATTTCATTTTCACACTATTCACAACAGCCAAACTATGGAATCAATCTAAGTGTCCAACAGTAGATGAACTGATAAAGAATATTGATACATATGCACAAGGAATATACTATTCAACCTTAAAAAAGAAAGACATTTTGTCATTTGCAACAGCATGAATGGAATTGGAGAACATTATTCTAAGTGAAATAAGCCAAGTATGGAAGACAAGTACTGCCTGTTCTCATTTATATGTGGAATCTAAAACAATGCAACTCTAAGAAGCAGAGACTAGAATGGTAATCTCCTGAGGCTGAGGGTGAATAGTGGGAGATAAGGAGGAGTGATGGTCAAAGGGTACAAAGCCTCAGATGAACAGGAGAAGTAAGTTTTGTTTTATTTTGAGATATATAGCATAGCATGATGAAAATAGTAAATAATGTACACTTCAAAATTTCTAAGAGAAAAAATTTCAAATAGTCACACTATAAAAAATAAGTATTTGAGATTATAGATGTCATGATTTGGAAGTTGTTTCAGTGTGGACTCCAAGAGGTTGGTTATTTTTTATACCATGTGATCACTCCCTCAGGCACATGAACCTGCCATAATGCCATCTGCCATGATGTGACCTAGCCAACGAGGCCTTTGCAGGAGCTGATTGTTGCCAGGGTCTTGCCTTTGAACTCCCCAAACTGTGAGATAAATAAGCATCTTTTCTTTATAAAGTATTCAGCTTCAGGTATTTAATTAAAGCAATGGAAAATGGATGAATATAGTTATGTCAATTAACTTGATTTTATTCTATATTGTAGTTATAAATCATATCATTTTGTATTCCATAAACATGTGCAACTATAATTTGTCAATTTATTTTTTAAAAATAAGAATGTAAAAGTGATTAAAAATTAGAATTACAAAGTACATATTATCATACATTTTTAAAGTAAATTTGTCTCTATGTCAAGGACATCCCCTCAATTCAATAAATATGGATTTACCAACTTCAATATCAGTGTGATATTTCAGGTTAATGAAATTATTAAATATTATATTAATGTATTCACTGATGAATACTCATTATTTTCCATTTATTATGAATATTTCATAGAAAAAATTTAGAATATTTAGAGTTTGTATGGACACAATTGAGTAACAGTATTCTCTATATTTAAAATGTCACATTGGCCATGGTGGTGCCCACCTGTAATCCCAGTACTTGAGAGACTGAGGATCATGGGTTTGAGGTTAGCCTCAGGAACTTAGCGAGATCCTGTTAAAAAAATAGGACTGAGGATATAGCTCACAGGTAGATTGCCTCTGGGTTCAATTCCCAATATCACACATGCAAAAATGCCATCAAATAGTTGGGAGCCTGCTTTTTCTTATCTAACTTTTCTTTTTTCTCTTTCTGGAATCTCCACTACTTTTTGATTGGCTTCTGGGAAAAGTTTAGTTCAGTCATCTATAAATCACAAAAGTCTTCAACAGTTGAGTTTTCAGATAATAATTTTTTTGAATTGTTCTTGATAAGTGTTCTCAGTTAACTTTTTCTCTGTGTTATTAGATTTCTTGACTTGACAGATTCTTATGGTGCTACTAGTTCAGGGTCCAGGCAACTCGGACCACAATTTGATATGTTGCAGCCCCAAATAGTGTGTGCACGATAGCTCCAGTGTTAATGTCAGAAAGGAGCATGGATATTCTTTAACTGAAACAATTAATTTAAATAAAATAGAATTATACTCCTTCCACTTGAAAATGGCCAATACCAGTTATGCCACTCATTATAGAATGCTTTGGAAAACAGGAGTATTTGTCTAATGGTTTTATTATGCTACAATTTTCCTAATTTATTTTTTACCTTCTTAAAATATTTTCTTTATTCTCTATAAGATTTTCAGGTGAGGTTAAATAATAATGTGGGAGAATATAATACTGAAAATAGAGGCTCAGGAAACTGAGAAAATTGTTTAAAAAGTTCCTACTCAGAAGTGTTTTGTCTCCCCCTGAATGCATTGTACCTATTTACCATAGAAAATCTACAGGAATTTTCAGTGTAAAAAATATTAGTGATTTCCACTCATTTACTACATGCCACATAATTACTGAAAATAACTAGCTCCTCATATATATTCAAGTATCAGCTCTTCTGTGGAACATAGGAAGAACTGAATTATATGGTATTTTTCTTTTTGATAATTCTGCAGTATAAAGTGATCAAGGGGCTCACAACTGACCTTCAATCAGGATCTGCTATTTACTACCCATGTGATTTCACATGTGATTTCAGTCAAATCATTTGACTTCATTAGATCTTAGTTTCTTAATATGTATATTAAAGAGAAGGAAAATGGAATTTCTAAAGAATTTTCTAACTTCAAAATTATATGACCCTTACATTCCATTGAGGATAAAATCTCATTAAACTCGGACCTGTGGTATCCCTTAAAATGAAAATGTGTTAGTATGATGTAATGTGCAAATGTTCTGAAATTAAATCAATAAAGTAAAATTCTTACTGCTCTTTCTTGTGCATGGTTTTATTGTGTGATGTTAAACAGCTGCTGTGTTGTATCATGGTTGTAACCCTTCAGTTCTGGTTGAAATGACTCCTATGCATACACTGCGAAATAAGGCTAATGCATGATTCAGCACCTTTATAAATCAAAGATTCTATTACAAGCAGAAAATAACCCAACGATAGCTATTCTATTACACTTCAATGGTATTAGAAAAGAAGAGAATATATCAAGTGGAGAACATAGGTCCTCCCTTTTTATTCTGTAATACAATAAAAAGGCTATGTAGGCTTTAGAAATGTATTCTGTCCAGTGGTTAGTACACTGACAACCTTTATTGAATGACATTGTCTTAGATGTACTTCAGATTTTTTAGAATATCAATCATCTGCTTTCTACTATACAGAATGTTATATTTTCAATTTAACTCAATTGGAGATTTATTTCCTGATGGCTACCAAAGAACAGCTACAGACAATCTGTATTAGAAGAACAACATATAGTTATGTTTGTAGTAAAATATATGTATGTATATTTAATGCATTGATTTAAGAAAAATTATATTTCATAAAATTACTAGGTGTGAAATCATCGTAAGGACATTATTTTGTGTAGTCTATCACCAATCTTTGTTTTTTAATTCGAAAGTACCAGAACTATGTTTTATAACATTGAGAAGAATCATAATTTTTTCTTTCTTTTTTTTTTTTTTGTAGTACTGAGTATTGAACCCTGGGGCATTCTCTGAGCTACATGTACCCAAGCCCTATTTTATTTTTTATTTTGGAACAGTCTCACTTAAGTTTCTGAGATCCTTGCTAAGTTGCTGAGACTGGCCGTGAACCTGTGATCTTCCTGTCTCAAACTCACAAGTACTGGGATTACAGGCATGTGCTGCCATACTCAGGAATCAGAAATTTATTTTTAATATTTTTCTACCACTTTAGGAGGCCAAACTTGGAATTGACATTATAGCTCCTAACTGGTTAAAAAACAAAAACTGACTGGTCCCATATGTAGTAGTTTGAGTAATGTACTTCATTTCAGTCTTCTGGGTCAGAATTTCAAATTTATAAAATTTAATTGTCATAAGCAACCAACTCATTTTATAATAGGAATAATATAAATAAATTATTTAATAAATCAAACGTATTCATTACATCAGAATACAATGCCAGCATGATTTACGTTATGATGTGAGGCAGATGATGCACCAATAAAAGCATATAAAAATACCACATACTAGATGCAATATTATGGAAAAAGTGACAAGAATCTTACTTCTAATTTTTTAAAAAATTAGATAAGAATAGAAAGGATAGACTAATACCAATCTTATAGAAATTTATGGGGCACAGGAGTGTTTGAGAATGAGGCAGTGAATCAAAGAAGAGGAGAGATAGAGGTAAAAGTAGGTGTTCTCAAAGCCATGAACCCACGTAGATCATAAACTTGGCTATCTTGATTTTCTCATTAAAATTATTTAGGTTTGAACAAAACCATTTCCCTTTTCCATTATTAATATAATTTAATGTGGTATTAATGTGCCCTTTAGAACTTGATGAATTATATCTCTTCTATAAAGATAGAAGCCAGGCATGGTGGCACACGCCTATAATCCCAGTACTTAGGAGGCTGAGACAGGAGGATCACAGGTTCAAAGACAGCCTGAGCTACTTAGTGAGGCCCTCTGCAACTTAGTGAGACCCTGTTTCATAATAAAGAATAAAAAATAGAGCTGGGGGTATAACTCAGAGGTAGAATGCCCTTGGGTTCAATCTCCAGTACTGCAAAAAAGAAAAGAAAAGAAAAAAAAAAGATAGAAATTCATGCCCTACCATGTTCTTTTCCTTCATTGCAATTAGTATTCATGAATATAGAAAGTACTTCTTATTTTCCCTGAATAGCAGGAAATCTATGATTAACTTCTGTTCTTTTTATAAGAAGGCTTAAATAATGCCTTAATGTTAACTTAGAAAGTAAAATTTACATACATGCCCTATCATCACTTAGAAACATTCTCGTGTAATATCAGATGAAAATACTGCATTTGGCCAATAGAAGTTATACTGCTTGGAGCTTTATAAAATTAACTTGAGACATTAAAGTAGTTCCTAAATATCTAATTTTAATAATATTTCATAAAATATATAGGCATGGAATTATTTAGTAATTTAAAAGTAGAGTTGAATTGCTATTTAGTTTTCTAGTAAAATAAATCTATTATTTCTAAGACCCAAAGAAATGACACATTAATATACCCTCAGTGAAATAAAATCAATCCTATAGGTCAATGCTTGACTTTGTGGGTTAAAATTGCTTTCAAAATCTTATTATTAGCACTGTTGCATTGGAGGCTTCTAACTCCATTACCATAGAGGTAGGGTTTCATTTCTTATAATGGCTTGCCACTTTTCAAATTGCAAAGTTATAAGTACAGGCCCCTTTGAGCAGACCTGATTTTCTAAATTGAAAAAGATGAAACTTATTGTCAGTAACTTGTCACAAAGGCAAACTTTCAAAATTTACAAGTTATGGAAAAATGCTTGAAGAGTATATAGATAAATGAATCACTGGCACATTAAGAATGAAATGCTTTTGAAATAGGTGACTATGTTTATGGTTGGCTCACTTTACCTCCTTTATCACTTTCTTAATTTAGAATTCCCTCAAGCTGAAGAATAGATGAAGGAATCTACTCTTGTAATTTTATTTTACTATCAAATCTATACTGTAATTTCTTTTCCACATGCTGTTTTCCAAATGTCATGAGATTAGAAGGCTGTTTGTTTTTACTCAATTTTAAGTGTTTCTGCATGAGAGAAATGAATAGGATTATGTGTGTGCATAGCTGGTGCATCTCTAAGGGAAGCAGTACTAAAAATAGCTTTCCAATCAGCAGGTTTAACATCTGATAAAAGTTTTCAATATAGTGCAATCTTTTGCTGTGAGTTGAACAAAGTACATTTAGTTACCTCTATTCCTTCATTTTTTCCATTTCCATATGAAAAATAAGTATTTCTTTTATCTATTTTTATTAATTTGTACATGAAATCTAGAGACTACACAATACAATTCATGCATTCTGGAGCTGGTAGACTGTCCTTATAAACTCAAAACAGTACTTATGTATTTAAATAACTATGGGTCAACTAACTAATAAAGCTTATGCATTATTCTTGAAATAGCATCTTTAACAGGGATGGGCTTCTTTTTCATCTAAAATAAAGTCATCATTCCCTATCATTCGTTAAATAAATATATTTCTTTGAACAGAAAAAATTATTTTGCTTAAACAGGATATTTTGTTTCATTAAGGAACCTAATTTCTGCTTTCCAGAAAATTTCAGCTGAACCTTATAGTAAATGCAAAACTAAAAAACAGACGGCGATGTGTTTGCCTTATACATAAATTTATTTAATGTATTTTCCAATTTGTGAAGTTCATATTTAAACTCCATTTCCACTGCATACAGTTGAAAAATAAGCAATATGATCAAGTTGCAACCCAATCAAGCATGCTGCATAAGAAACCACAACAGACTTTTAACGAAAAATAGCTGACATTACATAGTGGATATGGTATTAAATAGACAATCTAAAAAATCATATTTCAATGATGTTTCCTTCTAGGAAAAATTATAACTTATATAGAGTTGTGATTCCCTCCTGGACAGATAAGGATTTGAGGTAGATAATGGAGAAAGAAACTGCCACTAAGAACACTGAGAAAACATTGCCTTAGAAGTCTTAGTGTCCGCGGATTATGAAGAAAATTCTATGACTCCTAAAATTCATAATAAATGTCAATTCGGAATTTCAAAATCAAGTCTTCCTGTCATACTTTTTTGTATCTGTATTTATCAGTGATTTAAATTATTCTTTGAATTCCAAGCTTGTTTACAAAATCTTTCTCTGCCTTATCTTTTATGAATCTGGTGTCTATCCAGAGATGCTGCTTAAGGTTATAAAAAGTCCTACTATACAGTCACAAAAACTATATATCCTGGTTCTGATATCTGCCTACTAGGGTGAACACACAGAAATTGTATGAGATGATTTCTTTCTACCTTTATCTTATGGATAATTCCTTTCTTCATAATCTAGACAGTGACCATTGCCCATGCTTTCTGTCTCATAGTTACATATGAAAGAACATTTAAGAAATCCAATGCTGTCAAATTTGTCTCCAAATTCTGGTTTGTCTGGGACAATGCTGGTTTGTATTAGTTTCTGGTATGTAATTATTCACAGTACTCCCTTTTGCCATCTTCGATAGGTGAAAAATGCCCCACCCCCAAGATACCCAGATTTAATCCTTGGAACTTGAGAATGTTATATGGCAAACAAGTCTTTGCAGATACAATTAAGAGTTTTGAGGTGGGGATGATTTTTCTGTATGAGCTTAAATTCAATCATTTGTGTGATGTGTGATGTGTGATGTGTGTGTGTGTTTGTGTGTTCTTTGGAGGAAGGCAAAGTAAAATCTGATGCACACAAAGGAAAAGGTAATGTGACCATAGAGCAAGGCTTGGAGTTATGCAGCCACAAGACAAGGAATGTGGGTAATCACCAGAAACTCAGAAAAGGCAAGAAACAGAGTTTTCTTAGAGACATTGAAGGGAGCGTAGTCTTCCCAAGCCTTGGTTGCAGCCTGGAGTAACCAATATAGGTTATCCAATTCTGGGCCCAAGAACTGTGAGGGAATAAATTTGTACTTATTTATTTATTTTTATAATAATGAGAATTGATCCTAGGGCCTCATGCATGCTAAGCAAATGCTCTACCCCATAGTCAAAACTAATTTTTACTTCTTTAATCAAACCAAATTAGTCATAATTTGTTATAACTGCCATGGGGAACTAATACCTTGTAAAAAGTAACCCACTTGGGAAAATAAATATGTTCACTCTACTTGCAAACAGTAACTCTCCTTCCCCGTTTTCAGGTCATAAGCGGTCATTCATTTGAGGACCATGTCATTAGGTTAACCAACTTGCAAATTCTTAAAGTAATCAACCAAACTCATAGTTGTCCTGATACAATCTCTGATATTTCAGGTCACTTAACCATAATCTTAGCTCGGTTCAGTACACCAATGGTTGACATGTCAAGCACCTTGCCTTCACACTTTCTTGTCTTTCTCAAATCCAGTATTTTTGTCTTCTCAAATGTATACCTCTTCCAAGATGTGTCACTCTTGAATACTTTGCTTCTTAAATTCACTTTCTCCATCATTTCTTTGCAAAGTAATATTGTCTAGCATACTCAGATGATTACTGTTATTTCAACCTCCTAGAAACCACAGAAAGTATGATTGCTGTCCCAATATATCAACCTGTTCATCTCCTTTCCCTTTTAGCTACCTGATGATTAATATACTATACTCAAATGACTTTTCCCAAGTTTAAGCTCTTTTTACCATGCCCAACTGATAAAATCATGTGTATAAACAAGTCAATATTCTTCTTCCACCACAACTAGATTGAGACTACTAAACCCGTTTTCAGGAAAATAGCATACTTCTTTGAAAGGATAAATTCATATTCACTAAAGCAGCTGGGGCAGAGTAACACTGAGAATATTTTTTGACCTACATTATCTCTCATTGCTCTCAGAAAATGCACAGTTTCTTTACTGTCGTTATATCCCATTGTACATATTGTCTTTCACTCTCAGCCCATTAATATAACATTTGCTTTATCAATAAACTGACATGGTAAGAAACTTCTCAACATCTGGTCTACATTTTACAAAATCTTCATGGATATCAATGTTTACCTCATTTGTGCTATTCTTGGAGGAAGAAATTATAGTCCTATAACTTGTGTTCTTGATGTAATTCCTTCCAGTAACTTCCTCAAATTTTTATTATCTTTCATATTCCAAAAATCTCTATTTTCCAGCTTTTATTCTTTTACATCTATAAACACACTTAAATATGCAGACAACTATACTCAAATAACTTTTGATCATCAAATATGTCCTATACGCTAACATCAAATAGTTTTCATTTTTCTTGGTTTTAAGTATTCTGTTTTAATTACATTATCTTATAACGTGTGTGTAAATAATTTCATAAGTATATAAATTAATATAAATAAATTCATATAGTTCTAGAGTTCATTTAAAATCACTCCTTTCCTACCAAAGAGTTTCATTCCTCAGATATATTCATTTTCACCTGTATCAAAAATAAAACTAGAGCCGGGCATGGTGGCGCACGCTTGTAATCCCAGCATTTGGGAGACTGAGACCAGAGGATCCGGGTTCGCGGCCAGCCTCAGCTACCTAGTGAGCCACTCTGCAACTTAGTGAGACCCTGTTTCAAAATAAAAAATAGGGCTGGGGATATAGCTCAGAGGTAGAATGCCCCTGAGTTCAATCCCCAGTACTGCAAAAATAAATAAATAAATAAATAAAATAAAATAAAATAAAAATAAATAAAATTAGATCAAGTTGAGGTAGAGTAGAAGGAACAAAAATTTAGGCAGAAAGGAGACAGATTGGGAAGGAAAGGAAAATGGCTGTGTTTCAACAGAGCTTGCTCATCCTAAAAAGCAAGGCCTATTCACAATGGGCTGATTCCATTTTGGAAGGCCCTGAGGTGTCCTGATAGTTCTACTTAGGGTTTTTTTCCACTTTTTTTAATTTTTTTATTTTTTTTATTGTAGTAATTCGTGCAATATAACATACATCCTTGTTAAGTACGGGTTGTTAACAACATATTTGCACATAGTTCTCATTTGACCCTTTCCCCGATTCCCACCCCAATCCCCTCCCCTTCCCTCCCCCTCAGGTTCACTTCGGTGAGTGACCTTGATATGATTGTGTAATTACATCACTTGCT
>PVLC010045446.1:0-11800 GCA_004027655.1 Graphiurus murinus | reverse complement strand
GTAATCCCAGCATTCGGGAGGCTGAAACCGGAGGATCCGGGTTCGCGGCCAGCCTCAGCTACCTAGTGAGGCATTCCGCAACTTAGTGAGACTCGGTTTCAAAATAAAGAATAAAAAATAGGGCTGGGGGTATAGCTCGGAGGTAGAATGCCCCTGAGTTCAATCCCCAGTACCGCAAAAAAAAAAAAAAAAAAAAAAAGAAGACCTGCATTAAAAGTGATCTGAAACAGCTGACTCTTCTGAACACAAGAAAAGAATCCCAACAGGCAGAATAGAGATGCTGAGAGGAATGCAGGTAAGAGAAAACGTAACTATGAATGTAAATCTAGATAGAAATTAACTGTCTGAAACAGTAATAACAATCTCTCGTAGAAGACCACATAGGTGGTAACAGCCCAAATAGTTGGAGGAGTGAAATAGAGTTACTGTATTCTAAAATCCTCACATTTTTCTGGAAAATGAATTAATTTATAGCCTTTAGAAAGTCAAAACTGCATGACACAATCTCTACTAACCACTACATAAATGGCAGAGAGAAAAAAAGCAGAATAAAAACTAATCCAAAAGAAGGTAAGGGAGAAAAAGAAATTTAGAAGAAGTTCAATAAAAACAAACAGTAAAAATAGTATTTTTAAGCCCAGGTCAGTTATTATATTAAAAATAGTCTATTTTAATATAATTTCAATTTCAATTAAGACTATTCTTGAGCTGAAAAAGGAGAAAGTGTACTACCTGACAAAGCACTGCTCCGGTCAGGTAAACCCTAGGTCTGTCAAATGCTTCCATACAAGAACTAACATAAATATCTCAAATGAAAACTGTGCACCAGATTACAGTCGCTCAAATGACTCCAGACTACGGCAGGACAGAACACGTCTCTGATGGATAAGACTTGAGGAACAGATGATACAACACAGAGAAAAGCAGACTCCCAGATTTGGTGTTTTAAAAACAGCAATAGGAAGTTGGGCGTGGTGGTGCACGTTTCTAATCCCAGTACTTGGGAGGCTGAGACTGGAGGATCCAGGTTCACGGCCAGCCTGTTACTTAGCAAGGCCCTCCGCAACTTAGTGAGACCCTGTTTCAAAATAAAGAAGAAAAATAAGGTTGGGGGTGTAGCTCGGAGGCAGAATGCCCCTAGGTTCCATCCTCAGTACCGTAAATAAATAAATAAATAAATAAATACAGCAATATAACTAAGAAAGTGAAAGTACACAGAGAAAAGTGTCAGTCTAGCCACAGAACTAGCTCGTTTGATCCTAAACACATAGTCCAGGTGTGGCAAATAGGTTCCTCTGTACCAGCCCTGAGGGACAGGGACCCATCACTGCAGGCTAGTGGTAAAACAAAAATACTGTGAACTGTGCTGAACGCCAGGCACGTGTGTGTTCGTGACCGTGCATACGTGCGTGTGCAACGTGCGCGCATGCCTGGAACGCATGGCTTCTTCTACTCACCAGCTGCAGCCTCCTCTTGCTTTTGGCAAAGCAGCAGCAACTCCACGTTGCTGGGCACGGCACGCGCCTCCCTTCCGCCTACCCTCCCAACAAGCACTGAATGCCCACGACCCTCATTTCGCTACAGCTTCAACCATAAAAGCTTGGTACGTTCTGTTTTAGGAAGATACCAACTAAAGCAAGACCTCATGCCACAAGTACTTTTGTTTCCATCTGCCATCTTGAAAGGAAATAAGAATGATTTTTCACTTGGGTATATTGCTATAATTTTAACAGATGTTTTATACTTCATATACAAATGACATCTGAAAATACCAGGTATAGACTACAAGGCACAGAGCTTAAAATCTTAACATGTTTTCTAGAGCACACTATCATTATAAGCTTACAATGTCAGAAAGAGCAAACTTCCATTTGAAAGGCCATAAGGAATGAAGTATAAAAGTTAGCTACTGAATAAGCAAGACAATCTTTGTTCTCAAAGTAATTTTCAATTGTAAACAGATTTCCAGCATTTTCATGCCAGCAATCACATAATGAGCTTTTTTTTGAACTCAGGGGTATTGAACTCAGGGGTATTCTACCTCTGAGCTACATGCCCAGTCCTATTTTTTATTCTTTATTTTGAAACAGGGTCTCACTAAGTTGTGGAGTGCCTCACTAGGTAGCTGAGGCTGGTCTCGAACCCAGATCATCCAGTCTCAGCCTCCCAAATGCTGGGATTACAAGCGTGTGCCACCACGCCCGGTTTATAATGAGCTTTTAAGTCACTGCTATTTCACCCTGGACCTCTTTCCTCATCCTTTGTACGTGACCTCCTATGTGGCCACGTCACGGGACCTCAGCCCATGTATGCCCTTGGCCCATTCCCCCCCACCTGCTGTGTCTGGGACAGTCCTCTCCCCCAAGGCTTGAGCAGCAGTCATCACGCTCGTGGACTTGTGCCTGCCACCGGGTCTCGGCTTCCTCAACACCTGTCCCTAGCTGTCAGACTTCTCGCTAAGTGTATAATAACTTATACAGTCTCTCTCCTGTGAGACAAGCTCATTGAAAGCGGGGCTCTGGTCTCTCTCATCTTGGATCCTCTCTGACTGTCTAAAAGGAGAAGGTTTTGACTCTATCCGTTCCCTGAAATAGCACATTCAATCGCACCATCAACACTTTATTTACTGTGAAAGGAAGGGACTGAAGTATGAAGCACAAAAACAGTCCTTCCTGGTGAAAGATGTCCAGATTACAGCACGTGTATGATATCCTACAGGCTGTGCTCTCTGCCCTCAATGTAGCCAGCTGTCACTAACAGCCACCTGAGCCTTGACCTCGTCCTCAACCTTCAGACACCTCCAGACCACAGATGCTGGCCAGCCAGCCCTGCCCTGGGGCAGTCAGGTTCCCGTGCTTATGCGTCAGTGCTCTGTCTTCAGGGCACCACAGCGATACTGTGTACAAGGACATAACTCCAGAGGGGAGAGAGCCCGCGTGCTGCTCACCCCACCCCGCTCCCCAGCCGAGTGCAGCACAGCGTAGGCACAAAAGCATTTGCTGAATGTCAATTTTTGCAGGGTATTGAATGAACACCCCCCCCCCCTTTCTGTCTCTCCCTTAATTTCCACAATGGTGAGGATGGATATGTGTCTACTCATCTTAGAACCTGTCATGCAGGACCACTATCACACAGTCGGTATTTAATAATTACCTGTTAAACAAGTGAGTGGACAATTCCTGCGCGTCTTTTCAAAACCCTGTCAGCTTGCTAATAACCCTCTAGGTATGAAACATGGAATATGGTCATCTTCTGTAAGCTGTTCGGACTTGTCTTAAATACTTTTGCCATTTCCATAAGGTTAAGCACTCTGTTAACATTCTGCATGCCTAGGGCACATGAACAATCATAAAAAATAGCGAAGAAATGAAACCCAACCCCAATGAACATCAGTCCAACAATTTTCCATATCCTCAGTCAGTCAGGCACAAACACGTTCAAGCTCAGTATTACTAAGATACAAAACTGGAAAGAGCCACTTGCCCAAATTATAAACAGAAATACAGTACTGAATAAAAAGCCCCTCAGCCTGGATTAAACCATAAGTAGGGCATTAAAAACCTCTTCCTCAAACAAAAACGAAATATTGCTACACAACTATTAGAACGGCTCAAATCCAAACACGGACAAGGTCCAGCTGAGAGGACGGAGACCAGCCGGACTCCACCCACTGCTGCTTGGGTGCACAATGGCACAGTCACACTGGAAGACACTAGTTCTAAGCTAAACCCTGTCTTACACAGCCTCAACCGCACTCCTATACATTTACCAGTTGATTTAAAGACTTGGGTCCACGCATGAGCATGCATGTGAATGTCTGCAAGATGCCCTTCAATAGGTAAATAGATTACATATGGTCCACATCCCTATGGTGGACTATTCAGTTAGAAAAGGGAAATATGGCACCGAGCTAAGAAGAGGCACAGAAGAATCTAAATGTGCATCCCTCCATGCAAGAATCCTGTCTGAAAAAGCTACATGCTAGGCCAGGCAGCGTGCTCACGCTTGTAATCCCAGGACTTGGGAGGCTAAGACCAGAGGATCTGGGTTCTCAGCCAGCCTCAGCTACTTAGTGAGGCTCTCCACAACTTAGTGAGACCCTGTTTCAAAATAAAGAATAAAAATAGGGCCGGAGGTGTAGTTTGGAGGTAGAATTCTACCTCAATCCCTGGTACTGCAAAAAAAAAAAAAAAAAAAAAAAAAAGCTGCATGCTGTATGGTTCTAGTTAAATGACACTATAAAAGGCAAAAAAAAAACTGTGGAGACAGTTCAAAGATTGGCAGTTGCCAAGGCCTTAGCAAGGGCGGAGAGGGAGTTAATGGTAAACACATAAGGCTGCATTTGTTAAAACCACAGAACTTTTCAGCAAATTCTAAATCTTTTTTTTTTTTTTTTTTGTGGTACTAGGGATTGAACCCAGGGGCATTCTACCTCCGAGCTATACCCCCAGCCCTATTTTTTATTCCTTATTTTGAAACCGAGTCTCACTAAGTTGCGGAGTGCCTCAGTAGGTAGCTGAGGCTGGCCACGAACCCGGATCCTGTGGTCTCAGCCTCCCGAATGCTGGGATTACAAGTGTGTGCCACCACGCCCGGCCAAATTCTAAATCTTAATGTACACAAATTTTAAAAAATCCTTCAGGAGGTCAGGCAATGCCAGGAGAGAATGCAGACTGTGGCTGTATTACATACACATAGAACAATGTCAGTGAAGATGGCAGGGGACTGGGCTGTCAACCCAAGTAACTTCGGAAATGAGCAGATGGCAGACTAAGGACACATGAAACTGCACATTAGTAAGCACTGCATCTAGATGAAAGAGCCGTTTCCCACAATGACACATGATAATGATTCCAAAACCACTCCACCTGTACACTGATTGCAGAATTAAGAAGTTAGGTAGTGGATGGTGAAAGCCAGGCTTCTTACTGTTGGGGAGGGAAGCTGGCACTTAAGCACAGGGAAGAAGCTAGAATAATCCGTCCACCTGGTAGAGAGCAGAGTTGGAGTCAACAGGATCCATTCCTGTTTACCTTAATACAAACGGAGATGGTCACAGGAGAGACTTACAGATATGCCGGTACACTTATGTTAGTATACCAGCACACCCAGTACCTAGATCTCGGTTTCTAACAGCATTCTCCAAATAGATAAGATAAGCCTGGGGCATCTTTTAATAACAAAAGTAAAGAAGTGCTTAAAAAAAAAAAAAAAAAGAAGGCAGGTCCAATGGAAAGAGTTCCAAAGGCCAAAACTACAACATCTTAGCAACAAAATAAAGTAGCATGTAAGCCATAATACAAATAAATACCCAGGAGCCCCTACTGATTTACATAAATGACACAGACAAACCTCCTGTACAGAAGAACTCTGCATTAGGCAGCTGTTCCAGCCTCAAGTGCAGGGGCCTGTAGAGACTTCCTTTCAAAACGAAGCTTGCAAAGGAGGGAGAGCAAGAGAAACCCAAGCAAGGCAAGGCAGCCAGGAGGCCAAGGCCACATCAAGCAGTTGACCTCACAATCTTGCTGGCAGTAGTGTCCTTGTTATACATTCTATCTCTGTGATCTTATCAGACATCCCTAACTCTAGCCTAATCTTGAGGAAAACGTCAGACAAACCCGAACAGAGGAGCATTTTACAAAACACCTAACTAATCTCCTCAGAACTGTCCAGGTCATCAAAGACAAGGAACGCCCAGGACACTGTCACAGACAAGAGGAGCTGAGGGGACACACCATTTGAAAATGGACATAACAAAGCCGGGCATGGTGGCGCACGCTTGTAATCCCAGTACTTGGGAGGCTGAGACAAGAGGATCCCGGTTCAAGAACAGCCTCAGCTACTTAGTAAGGCCCTCCGCAACTTAGTGATACCCTGTTTCAAAATAAAGAATAAAAAAATAGAGCTGGGGGTGTAGCTCGGAGATAGAATGCCTCTGGGTTCAATCCCCAGTACCGTAAACACAAAACAAAACAACAAGAAAACAACCAGAACACAGAACTGCAGACATTTGAACAAACTATCAACTTTACTAACTTTATAATTTTTCTTTTTGATTTATTTTGATTTTATTTGTAAATATAAAACTTCCCTAGAAATTTTAAGACAAAACAAACAAAAATCTCTTTCTACTCACCATTCTGTAAATCACCCAACTTTCGGCCAGCGGTTCTCAAAGTGTGGCCACACAGTCCTGCAAGGGATGGGGTCCAGCAACCTGTGCTTTAAAAAGCCCCTGGCTCAGCCAGCGCAGTGGTTCATGTTTGCAATCCCAGTACTTGGGAGGCTGAGATAGGAGGATCACAGGTTCAAAGCCAGCCTTGGCAATTTAACGAGACTCTCAGGAACCTAGTGAGACCCTGTTTCCAAATAAGATATAAAATCAGGCTGGGGGTGTAGCTTGGAGGTAGAATGCCTTTAGGTTCAATCCCCAGTTTAAAAAAAACCAAACAAATCCTGGCTGACTGTGCTATGTGTTAAGATCTGTTATCTGACACTGAAGGTAGATGGGACTTAAGGACCAGGTGATGCTGAGAATCACTGCTTTGGACACACCAAGCAGGAAGAAAGGCTACCAGCGAGTGCTCATTATGTGCCAGGTACTTAACACAACACACCTGCAAGATGGGTCCTGTCACCCATCCCCACTGTATGTGTTTCCTGAGGCTGCAGTAACAGCTCACTACAGAATTGGTGGCTTCAAAAACAGAACCAGGAAGCCGGGCGTGGTAGTGCACGATTGTAATCCCAGCATTTGGGAGGCTGAGACCGGAGGATCCGGGTTCGTGGCCAGCCTCAGCTACCTAGTGTGTTTCAAAATAAAGAATAAAAAATAGGGCTGGGGGTATAGCTGGGAGGTAGAATGCCCCTGGGTTCAATCCCCAGTACCGCAAAAAAAACCACACACACAAAAAAACAAAAAACAGAACCAGGTTCTCTCACAGCTGCTCAAGCCTGAAAGCCAGCAGGGCGCACTGCAGAGCCCTGGCTCGGCCCAGCTTCCCATAGTGGCCGACGCTCCCGGAGTGGTGGCTATGTGGTTCCCATCTCTGCTACCTACCACTGACCTACATCCGCAGAGATTTTTTATTTGAAACAGAGTCCGAGTTGCCCAAAGTGGCCTCAGAATTGTGCTCTTTCTGCCACAGTCTCCCAGTACACCACCATGCCTGGCTTCTTGACTGTGTGTCTATGGCACACACCAGCCCCCCTTCTCTCTTCTAAGAACACCTGTGATGGCATTCATAGCCCGCTAGGATACTGTCCCCACCTCAAAGATCCTCAGCTTAAACCCATGTGCAAACACCCCTTACCCATCAAGGGTCTATTTTACCTAGGACTTGCTACCGCTGGGTGGCCATTATCCCACCAACTACACATCCTGTAAGTCACTATGACATCCACCTGATTTTCCTACAGAATTATAGTGGAGAATGAGGGTTGCTGAATGAGGATATGACAGGCTCTTTTCTCTCTTATGGGGACTGTCACCAAATGCCGTATGAACTCAATTGTCAACGTGGAATAGTACTGCCTCTAAATTATCCAAAACTCAAATTATCCTGGAAATGAATGCCTCCGTCAAGGTCAGAGAAGTTGGGGGTTTCTTCTGGAAGACCCTGACCAATATCTTTAGAGACTTTAGAGGAACTTTAGGACTGAAGACTTTTGTTGTTGCTCTACTGGGGATTGAGCCAGGGGCACTCTACCTCTGAACTACACCCCCAGCCCTTTTCATTTTTTATTTTGAAACAGGGTCTTGCTAAGTTGCTAAGGCTGTCCTTGAACCTGCGATCCTCCTACTTCAGCCTCTCAAGTGTTGGGATTACAGGTATGTACCACCATGTTTGTCCTGGACTGAAGACTTTTTGCGCAACTGATCCAGGAACACTGAAAAGTTCCCAGGGGAAAACCTAGGAATTGAAGATCAAACACCTCTTGTTTGTTCTTAGGTTGCCATCCACTACTTAACACCCTCACTACTTAGTGAGGCCCTCTGCAACTTAGTGAGGCCCTGTTCCAAAATAAATAATAAAAAATAGGGCTAGGGGTGTAGTTTGGAGGTAGAATACCTCTGGGTTCAATCCCCGTACCACAATAAATGAATGAATAAGTAAATAAATAAATAAATCCTGCCAAACAAAGAAATGTACGAACCATTAAATTTTTTCTGTCTAGATAACTGAACTTTTTTTGGCTCTTTCCAAATGAATATTGGCAATATTTACAATAAAAACAAATGTTTATAATATTTAAGTACAGTGCACCCTATACAGAAAATGTAATCATTACAATTAAAAACTGCAGGCACTACAGTCAGACTGCCTGGATTCAAATTCTGAATCTTTTTCTTCACAAGCAGTATAACCCCAAACAAGTCAAGTGATCCTATTTTAGAGAAAAGAAAACAGGTTTAGGAGAACAAGGTTTAAATGTGTTTTCTTTCCATAATGAAAGCCTAAGAGATCCCTTAAACTCATCTACCTATTTAAAAACAAACAAACAAAAAACTCTCTTTACTACAAGGGCCTAACTGAATTAATGTTCAATTGTAACTATCTCCTGAACTTAATGATGATTTCTGCCTTCCTGGTTAAGGTTGGTTTAGAAAGTCTATTGATCTGCTGTAACTGTTACAAAATCGCTCAGATGTCCTGGCAATTGCCAGCCTTACATCTATTAGGGAGCTTTATAGGCCAAAGATTACAAAAGAAAGGCTGAGCCCCTGCCACATGTCTATAGCAATTAGCAAAAATGTGATGAGGCGCTTGTCGCGGATGTAGGCAGTTCTGGGGAGGGGAGAAGTTTAGGTGTTTTAAAAACAAGCAAAGCCATCCAGTTCTAAGCAACTGATATTTATACCTATCCTACCCCAATAAAACCACCAAGATTCTAAATTATTATAGTATCCATTCATAGACACCTACAAAGCCAATAGGCATCCCTCAGGTGATAAAAGGAAACAACCCTACTCACCTCCCTGTCCTGAATAAACCATTGTTAGAAAGGAAAGTCTTTTGTCTGCAAGGAAATGCAGATACACATGAAACATAAAAGGAAAAGCAGTACCTACAATATTTTTCTGATAGGGAGCTTTAAAAAAAAAAAAAGCTTTAGAAATAAATGTCAGACAACAAAGAAAATAACATTGTGCTGATTTCTTTATCCCCACAAGGGTTTAGTGAGAAAACACAGCAGCCAGACACTACAGGGTTAAGCGCGACGGTGTTAGCAAGACCGTTAGCTTTAAGCTGCTCAGCAAATGCTGAAAGAGTCTTGCTGGCCAGGGAGAAGTTTTGCTGTCATAGTACCATTACAATTTTTTTACAGTCATAACATGGTACATTATAAGCTTGCTCAAATGATAAGCTCTTTATGTGGGTTAGAAGTCTGCAGGCCTCTCAAACAAAGACCGTTCTGTCTTAGATTTCCTAGAAGTCAATAAGCTACAAATCACATCCTGCACAATATCCACTTAGTGCAACAGAGGATCCAGTCTTCTACCGCTCTGCCCAGCTTCCCACGGCACCAAGAGGCCCACGGGATACCCGGGCAGGCGCAGCAACATCCCTTTCGTGTCCGATTTGATCATCTCTGGGATCTAGCTGCTGTTTATTTTGAAATAATTTTAGCAAGGCTTGGTGGCACACATGTGTAATCTCAGTACTTGGGAGACTCAGACAGGAGGATGGCAGGTTTGCAGCCAGCCTCAGCAACTTAGTGAGACCCCATTTCCAAATAAAAAATAAAATAGGACTAGGGTGTAATTCAGAGGTAGAATGCCACTCCTGGAGTTAATCCCCAGTACCACACACACACAAAAATAATAATTTTAGATTGCAAGAGTTGTAAACACAGTAAAGAAAGTCCCCCCCATCCTGCTTTACCCAGCTTTCCCGATACTATTAATATATTAGTGAACTATGGCATATACCTCAAAATGAAGAACTCAACACTCATACGGCACTATCCCCTCAAGGGAACACGTTATTTACAGGTGGCCAGCTCTGCCACACATGGCCCTGTTCTCTGCAAGCCCAGGGCACCTGTCCCAGGCTCCTCTACTCTGTGAGCTCTTCAGTCTTCTCCTGCTTCTCATGAGCGTGACCCTTGAAGAACACTGGTCAGTGCCTTGCAGAAAGCCCACATCTTAGGATGGTTTAAGTTTGCCCCTGGTTAGCCCGGGGTTGTGAATTTGAGCAAGACTACTAGGAGGTGAGGTGTCTTTCTCCCCACCACTCTGGGGAGAAGAAGACATGGGTCTGAACTATGGCGTGATGGTGGTGAGCGGCAGGCTCCTACTCTCTACCCTACCGGTCACAAATGAGTCACTAAGACCAGTCTCCCGGAAAGAGGAGGGAAATTAAGCTCCTACACAAAGGAAGATTATCAAAGAATGTATGATGGTTAAGAACCACCACAGTAATTAATACTCTGTAACTCCTTGATTAAAAAAACAAAACACTGTCATTGGTTTGATAAGTAAACCTCAAATTATAGTTCCTGGCAAACCTTGAAAGCTGAGTCTGGGAAAGAGACAGTGCAGAGTCATCAACTGCAAAAGGTGTTTTGTTTTGGGCACTGGGGATTGAACCCGGGGCATTCTACCTCTGAGGCACGCCCCCAGGCCTATTTTATTTTTCATTTGGAAACAGGGTCTCACTAAGTTGCTGAGGTTAGCTTTGAACTTGCAGTCCTCCTGTCTTGGCCTTACAGGTGCACCATCACGCCTGGCTACAGAAACATTACTTAGTTTTAACTTTAAGGTATCAGTTTAAGCTCTCGCCCAATCCTCTGTTAGCCTCTTCCTGTGTTGTATGCCAGGTTTACTGCAGAGAGTTCTCCCTCACCTCTTTTTGGTTACACAAGTCATTGTTATTAACATAGCTTACAGAAGGGGAGAAAAAAAAGTAATATATAAATAAAGCATTAAATCTATCCAACATATGACTATGGAAGCACGTGTGTGCTGAGTTTGGCTTCTCCCCAAACTAATCACAAATTATTTACTGGAAAGACCAAAGCAAAACTCCTTTTCTGCTCTCCCTGCTACCCCAAACAGGGGGTTAAATGGAGGATGTCACTTACCAAGATGTAACTTCTACACAGTTCCAAAACATCACTGCATTACAAGAAATGTTTCTGAAATATAAATGGCAATACCGGCCCTTAACATTAGCAGAAGTAGGAATCCTAAGAGAAGCCTGCACATGGTGAGATCCCAGACCCCACCTGCAGAGACGACGGAGCCTGCTCACTAACGAGCACTGCAAGGGATTCTCTTGCACGGGTGGGTCTGCCTTGAGAAACTCCAGCCTGGTGCGAGACCCATGGGTGACACTAGTACCTGAAGCACACACAGGCATACACACTTTCCCAATGGAAAGTCTCTATTATCACTCAAGTCTGAGAAATCCTGACTCACAACACACTCCTAACCCTCACACACCTTTCCTCTGCCTTCCCTAACAGAGGCAGCAAGGCTGCTACCGCCGGCTTCTCGCTCCTCCTTTCCCTCACTTGTTAGTTTCAGAAACCAGGTCATCTTATTAGCTCAATACAGTTGATTAAATGCTGGGATTAAAAACCTTTAAAAGGCCGGGCGTGGTGGCGCACGCTTGTAATCCCAGCATTCGGGAGGCTGAGACTGGAGGATCCGGGTTCGTGGCCAGCCTCAGCTACCTAGTGAGGCACTCCGCAACTTAGTGAGACCCTGTTTCAAAATAAAGAATAAAAAATAGGGCTGGGAGTGTAGCTCGGAGGTAGAATGCCCCTGAGTTCAATCCCCAGTACCGCAAAA
>PVLC010045445.1:0-11768 GCA_004027655.1 Graphiurus murinus | reverse complement strand
TTCTTTTTTTTTTTTTTTTTTTTTTTGGTACTGGGGATTGAACCCAGAGGCATTCTACCCTCCAAGTTATACCCCTAGCCCTATTTTATTTCTTATTCGGAAACACGGTCTCACTAAGTTGCAGAGAGCCTCACTAAGTTGCTGAGGCTAGCTTTGAACCTGTGATCCTCCTATCACAGCCTCCGAAGTACTGGGATTATAAGCATGTGCCACCACACCCGACTTACTCTTTATTTTGAAACAGATCTCACTAAGTTGTGGAGGGCCTCACTAAGTAGCTGAGGCTGGTCATGAACCCATTATCCTCCTGTCTCAACTTCCCAAATACTAGGATTACATAAGCATGCACCACTATGCCCAATGTTATTTTATTTTGGAACAGGGTCTCACTAAATTGCAGAGGACCTCACTAAGTTGCTGAGGCTGACCACGAACCCACAATCCTCCTGTCTCCGTCTCCTAAGTACTGAGATTACAAGCATGTGCCACAACACCCAGCCAACAACAAAAATTAGATCAGATGGTACAATAAAAGATTTCTCTCCCTGGCATGGTCACACAAACCTGTAATCCCAGTACTTGGGAGACTGAGAAAAATCATTGGTTCAAGGCCAGCTTCAGCAACTTAGTGAGACTATCAGAAACCTAGCAAGACAATGTTTCAAAACAAAACAAAACAAAAAATGGAACTCGGGCCTTGGCCTGCAGATGGAGCTGTTGCTGTTGTAGGCATTTAAGCAGAGGAATGGAACAGATTTAGCTTTAACTACTATGAAAAATTTCTATCTAGAAATTTGATTCATATTTTTAATTTGTTCTCAGGAATATTTTAAGACATAAATGAAAAAAGTAACGAATTAGATGGTAATAAATGGAATTATGTAATGTATAAATGGGATGGGTCACTTATTTATATATAAGCCATTTACTTACATAAGCCATTTAAAAAGGACAAGTGTTGTATATCTTCTTCAGCTCAGTAGATCAAGAAGTGCATTCTGGCTGGGCTTGGTGGCACAGGCCTGTAATCCCAGTACTTGAAAGGCTGAGACAGGAGGATTATAAATTCAAGGCTAGCCTCAGGAATTTAGCAAGACCATGAGTAATTTAGCAAGACTCTATTTCAAAATTAAGAAAGGGCACGAATATACCTCAGAGGTAGAATGCCAGTACCCCTCAGCCCCCCCCAAAAGTGTACTCTTTAATTAAGCAAGCACCGACATCAGAGGCTCAACTTCTATTAAGTGACCAGTAATTATTTCAAATATGATTACGATTTTTGTCTTTAAGAGTTTAAACAAATGAGCCAGGCCTAGTGGTGTGTGCCTGTAATCCCAGTACTTGGGAAGCTGAGACAGGAGGATTACAGGTTCCAGGACAGCCTGAGCAAGTAGTGACACTCTCATCAACCTAGTGAGAACATGTTTCAAAGTAAAATTTAAAAATAGGTCTGGGAATGTAGCTCAGAGGTAGAATGCCCTGGGTTCAATCCCCAGTACCACAAAAAAAAAAAAAAAAAAAAAAAAAAAAAGTTGAAACAAATGAAAATAGGAGATCCCTGTCTCTATTTTTAATAGTTCCAGTCAAATGAAGAAAATGAAGACAAAAGATTATTTATTTGTATTTTTTCCTTTTTTACAAACAGTCTTTTATACATTTGATTTATCTGTCTCTTGACTAGGGTATAATACAGTTGTTGAGATTTAAATATTTGAATAGGCCAGGCGTGGTGGCGCACGCTTGTAATCCCAGCATTTGGGAGGCTGAGACCGGAGGATCCGGGTCGAGGCCAGCCTCAGCTACCTAGTGAGGCATTCCACAACTTAGTGAGACCCTGTTTCAAAATAAGAAATAAAAAAATAGATAGGGCTGAGGGTATAACTTGGAGGTAGAATGCCCCTGAGTTCAATCCCAGTACCACAAAAATAAATAAATAAATAAATAAATGAATGAATGAATGAATGAATGAATGAATAAATAAATATTTGAGTAGCCAGACATAGTGGCACATGCTTGTAATCCCAGTACTTGGGAGGCTGAAACAGGAGAATTGCAGGTTCACCACCAGCCTCAGCTACTTAATGAAGCCTTCCACAATTCAGTGAGACCTTGTTTCAATATTGCTTTTTTTTTTTTTTTGCGGTACTGGGGATTGAACTCAGGGGCATTCTACCTCCAAGCTACACCCCCAGCCCTATTTTTTATTCTTTATTTTGAAACCGGGTCTAAGTTGTGGAGTGCCTCACTAGGTAGCTGAGGCTGGCCATGAACCCGGATCCTCCGGTCTCAGCCCCCCAAATGCTGGGATTACAAGCGTGTGCCACCACACCCGGCTAGCCCTATTTTTTTATTCTTTATTTTGTAATAGGATCTTACTAAGTTGTGAAGGGCCTCACTAAGTAGCTAAGCCTGGTCGTGAACCTGCGATCCTCCTGTCTCAGCCTCCCAAGTATTGGGATTACAAGCATGCACCACCACACCCAGCTGAGACCCTGTTTCAAAATAAACTTAGGGATGTAGCTTGGAGGTAAAATGCCCCTGGGTTCAATCCTCAGTACTGCCAAAAACAAAAGAATTAAATATTTGAAACTAACATTCTGTTTTCAATTTCAGGTTACAAATAAAAACTATGTGAGATTCCTCTCCGGCTGGCAACAAGAAAATAAACCTCATGTCCTTCTGTTTGACCAGGGACCTATTGTGCCACTGCTGTACAAGGTACTTTATATGCTGGCAGAGTGTCCTCAGCTTTTTGGTGGTAACCTTTAGGTTAGAACTGGTAGCAAGCATATTTGTCTTTTCTGTAAGTATAAGTTGAGTGTCCCTAATTTAGAAGTCCAAAATGGGAAACTTTGTGAGCACCAACACAACACCACAAGTGAAAAATTCCATGTCTGACCTCAGGTGATAGGTCATAGTCAAAATATGGGCACAGCTAAGTGTGGTTGTGCATGCCTGTAACCCCAGTACTTGGGAGGCTAAGACAGGAGGATAGTAAGTTCCAAGCCAGACTCAGCAACTTAGCGAGGCCCTGTTTCAAAATAAAAATGGAAGCCAGGCATGGTGGCACACGCTTGTAATCCCAGTACTTGGGAGGCTGAGACAGGAGGATCACAGGTTCATGGCCAGCCTCAGCAATTTAACAAAACCCTGTTTCAAAATTAAAAATAAAAAGGGGAGGCTGAGACAGAAGGATCGTGGCCAGCCTCAATAATTTAGCAAAAGCCGGGCATTATGGTGCATGCTTATAATCCCAGTACTTAGGAGGCTGAGACAGGAGGATCCAGGTTCACAGCCAGCCTCAGCTACTTAATGAGGCCCTCTACAACTTAGTGAGACCCCGTTTCAAAATAAAGAATGAAAAATAGGGCTGAGGGTGTAGCTCGGAGGTAGAATGCCCCTGAGTTCAATCCCCAGTACTGCAAAAAAAAAAAAATTAAAAATTAAAAAGGCTGGAGATATAGCTCAACAGCTCAGTGGTCAAATACCCTGGGTTCAGTCCCCAGTATCACACACACACACTCTCAAACTCACACGCATTGTGCCTCCCTTTGTTGCACAGTTTTTGATTGTGGAGCACCACAGAATTCCCAGAGGCGTACGGGGATATAGACACCCTAGCCGGGCAGTAGAAGCTGGTATTCATCTCTACCCACTGATGTGAGCAGGTCCCATTGAATTTGTGTTTAGATTTCATACTGTCAATTTCCTTTTCTTTCTCTCTCTTCTTCCCTCACAGTTGACTGCTTTTGCATACAAAGATTATTTGTCATTTGGATATGTGTATGTTGGTTTGCGAGGGACGGAAGAGATGACAAGGCAGTATAACATCAATGTCCACGCCCCCACTATCTTGATCTTTAAAGAGCATATAAACAAGCCTGCTGATGTGATCCAGGTATGAGAGAATCACCTCGCTTCAAAACCTACTTCTCACTGGGCTTGGTGGTGAACGCTTGTAAACTCAGTTTTGGGGAGGCTGAGACAGAAAGATTGTAGGTTCGAGGACAGCCTCAGCAAGTAGTGAGATTCTCATCAACCTATCAAGACTCTATTTCAAAATAAAAATAAAATAGGACTGGGAATGAAAGAGCTGGGCATGGGTTGAATGCTTGTAATCCCAGTACTTGGGAGGCTGAGACAGGAGGATCACAGGTTCGCAGCCAGCCTCAGCTACTTAGTGAGACCCTGTTTCAAAATAAAAGAATAAGAAATAGGGCTGGGGGTGCAGCTCAGAGGTAGAATGTCCTTGGGTTCAATCCCCACTACCACAAAAAAAATAAATAAATAAAAAGTAGTGGGAGTGTGGCTCAGTGGTAGAATGCCCTTGGGTGCATCCCCAGTACTGCAAAACTCAGTGTAGGAAGGTTCTCCAGTGGAAAGAACCTTTGGTTTTTCCTTTGACCTGAAATAGGAGCATCATTACTTTCAGCCCTGCATGACTGACCTATATCGCCATGTATTTGTTCCAACAGGTCTGTCTTGCCTGGCTGTATTTCTTTAGCCATTTTTCTTAAGCTTGTAAGGCAAGCCTGTGTGCAGTGAGAAAAGTGTATCAAAGCCAACCACTTCTTGGTTTTCCTTCAGGCTCGAGGTCTGAAGAAGCAAGTCATTGACGACTTCATCACCCAGAACAAGTACCTGTTGGCAGCCAGGCTCACCAGCCAGAAGCTGTTCCATGAGCTCTGCCCTGTGAAGCGGTCTCACCGACAGAGGAAGTAAGGGCTGGGACCTCGCCTCTACCAGTCATTGCGGCCAAGGGACCAGATGCATGTTACTGCAGGGCAGTTAAACACCTGCCCTGTGACAAAATGCATTCTTCATCTCTTAGCTAATAGCTGTGTAGTCATGGGGTGTATTCATCCAGCATGCCTTGGGACCATATTTTTGGGTATGCCAGCCTGACCTTGGGATCAGAGAACCCTAAGATTGCAGAAACCTGAAAGAGGTAGACTTTAGCTGCATGTCAGTGATACTGGGTCCTTTTTGTGTGGAGGGGAGGGGAGGTACTGGGGACTGAACCCAGGGGCATTCTACCTTCGGGCTACGCCCCCAGTCCTATTTTTTCTTTTATTCTTTATTTTGAAGCAGGGTCTCACTAAGTTGCGGAGAGCCAGGGCCAGGCGAGGTGGCGCACACTTGTAATCCTAGCATTCGGGAGGCTGAGACCAGAGGATCCAGGTTCACAGCCAGCCTCAGCTATCTAGTGAAGCCCTCTGCAACTTAATGAGACCCTGTTTCAAAATAAAGAATAAAAAATAGGGCTAGGGGTATAGCTGAGAGGTAGAATGCCCCTGGGTTCAATCCCCACGACCAAAAATAAAAAAAGAATTGAGGGTTATTTCATCTGTAAAAGGTATCTGGAAGCCAGATGTGGTGGTGCATGCCTGTAATCCCAGTACTTGGGAACCTGAGACAGGAGGATCGAAGGTTTGAGAATAAGAGATTCAGCAAGTAGTGAGATTCTTATCAACCCAACAAGACCCTGTTTCCAAATAAAAAACAAAATCGGGCTAGGGGTGTAGCTCTAAGGTAGAATGCCTCTGGGTTCAATCCCTAGTACCACAAAAGAAAGAAAGAAAAAAAGATACCTGATATGGAAGGAAAACTGATTAAAATATTGTTCAAAATAACAAATTTCCAGCCGGGCGTGGTGGCGCATGCTTGTAATCCCAATACTTGGGAGGCTGAGACAGGAGGATTGCAGGTGGGTGGCCATCTTCCACTGGGGCCTTGTAAAGGAGGCCCTTTAAGAATGAGGCTTAAGCCAGGCGTGGTGGCGCACGCTTGTAATCCCAGCATTCGGGAGGCTGAGACCGGAGGATCCGGGTTCTCGGCCAGCCTCAGCTACCTAGTGAGGCACTCCGCAACTTAGTGAGACTCGGTTTCAAAATAAAAAATAAAAAACTAGGGCTGGGGGTATAGCTCGGAGGTAGAACGCCCCTGAGTTCAATCCCCGGTACCGCAAAAAAAAAAAAAAAGAATGAGGCTTATAAGCCGGGCATGGTGGAGCACGCATGTAATCCCAGTACTTGAGAGGCTGAGAACAAGGAGCATCACAGGTTCGAAGCCAGCTTCAGCAACTTAGCAAGGCTCTCAGCAACTTAGCAAGACCCTGCTTCCAAATGAGAAATTAAATCGGTCTGGGGGTATAGATCAGAGGTAGAATGCCCCTGGCCAAAATGCCCAGCACCACACACACACACACACACACAAAACACCAGAATGAGGCTCAGTGGACTACTCTAGAACTGGAAGAATTGGGACAAAAAGCTTCCAAAAGGCCTGTCTATATCAAAGATTCAGTGACTGGTGCCTTAAAGGGAATTCCCAAATGCCTGAAAGGAATTTGGTTTGGGGAAGGCGTCACCAGTCTGGAGCAAGAGCAGGTCACTAATGACTAGGAAGCCTCCTCTCTGCACACTGTACTCGTCCTCTAATCCTCTAAGTCGGGGGTCTCCTCTTCTTCCACTTCACCAGCATTGCAGGGAATTGGTCAGAGAATCTTCTCCCTCATTCTCTTGCAGGTACTGTGTGGTCTTGCTGACTCCTGAGACCACCAAGGTGAGCAAACCCTTCGAAGCTTTCCTGTCCTTCGCACTGGCCAACACACAAGACACAGTGAGATTCGTGCATGTCCACAGCAGTCGGCAGCAAGAATTCGCCAGCACACTGCTACCAGACAGCGAGGCGTTTCAAGGTCAAGCCGCGGTGAGGCCCTGTGCTACCTCCTGCCCTTCCTTCTGCTTCCCAGGCATGGGGGCCTGGGTCCTATTCCCAGCACAACCCCACAAAAAATTTCCTCTCCTGACTGTCATCATTTTTGGTAATCATGGAAAATCTCTCTAAAAGACAAAGGTTTCCTTTTTATAATGTTAAGTCAGAGGTTATAAAACAAAGTCTGTTGAGAATAAAAGAGTTTAAATTTAAACTTTTTTTTTTTTTTTTTGCAGTACCGGGGATTGAACTCAGGGGCATTCTACCTCCAAGCTATACCCCCAGCCCTATTTTTTATTCTTTATTTTGAAACAGGGTCTCCCTAAGTTGCAGAGGGCCTCACTAAGTAGCTGAGGCAGGCTGCGAATCCGGATCCTCCGGTCTCAGCCTCCGAATGCTGGGATTACAAGCGTGCGCCACCACACCCGGCTCTCTTACAAATATTCTAACACTTAGTTTGCACTTGTTTTTTATAATGTGCTTTTATTGGTGCATTATAGTCTCACATCATAATGTAAATCACATTGACAATGACGTAACATGCACACAGCACTTGGTGCCCCCCCATCTCCCCATTTCCTCCCTTCCCCATAAAGAGTACTGAGACTGACATTGGTATATTCACTTGTGTACACATAGTCGATGGTAGTATTTCTATTAATGAACCTCAGTCTCCCCCCTCCCCTTCCCTTAGACCACCTCCCTGGCTCCACTGAAGTTTCTCCTCCATTATCTGGAGTCCCTCTGGTATCCCAATTATTCTCTAGCATCTGCATATTAGAGAAAACATGATTCTTCACTTTCTGTGACTGGCTAATCTCACTTATGTTCTCCAGGTCCTTCTATTTTCTTTTTCTTTTCTTTTTTTTTTGCGGTACTGGAGATTGAACTCAGGGGAATTCTACCTCTGAGCTATACCCCCAGCCCTATTTTTTATTCTTTATTTTGAAACAAGGTCTCACTAAGTTGCGGAGTGCCTCACTAGGTAGCTGAGGCTGGCCGAGAACCCGGATCCTCCAGTCTCAGCCTCTCAAATGCTAGGATTACAAGCGTGCACCACCACGCCCGGCTCTCCTATTTTCTTGCAAATGACTTAATTTTGTTCTTCTATGTTGTTGAGTAGAATTCCATTGTGTATATTTCCCATAATTTTGTAATCCATTCACCTGTTGATGGACACCTAGGTTGATTCCATAATTGGGCTATTGTGAATTGTGCTGCTATGAATGTGGCTGTGCATATATTACTGTAGTTCTTTGATTTCTGCCCCTTTGGAAAGATACCCAGGAAGTGGTATAGCTGGATCATATGGTGGATCCATTCCCAGTTTTCTGAGGAATCTCCATGTTGACCTCCATAGCACTGAACTAGTTTTCAATCCCACCAGCAGTGTAGAAGAGTTCCTATTTCCCCACATCCTCACCAGCATTTATTGTTATTTGGCCTCTTGATGATTGCCATTCTGATTGGGGTTAGATGGAATCTCAGTGAGTTTTGATTTGTATCTCCCTGATTGCTAATGATGTTGATTAGTTTGCACTTATTACTGACTTAATATGAGGCTCTCTTGTCTGTCCTCCCTGTAAACAGACTATTGTAACATACTGTACTTTATAGACTTCCAATAGTTTTTCTGTGTGTGTGTGTATAGGGGGGAAGGGTACTGGGGATAGAACCTAGGGGTATTCTACTGCTGAACTATGTTTCTGAATCCCAGTACCTGCCCCAATTTCCCAAATCAAATCATTGGGACAAGCCTTTAGGAAGAAGGAAAAAGAAATTTATTGATTTGCTAGCAAACAGGAGAAAGCCAGTGAACTTAAGCTTCAGGAACAAGACCTGGATTCCCCCTGAACAAAGGAATCAAGTCTCTTTTAAGTGTTAGCTCTTCAGAGTCCTGCTGGTGTCTTGTCAGAGGAATTCATATTGAAGTCTTTCTTGAGTCCGTTCTTATCAGATCCACAGGTGCCAGGTCCTCTTCCATTAGTGAATGGATAAGAACATGTTATTTGTTATCAGGGGGTCAAGGAAAGTGGGAGGACAAAGGAAGAAAAATGTCAGCTTTGCAACGGGTTATCAGTTAGCTGCCAGGGTCAGAAGCAGGCCCCCGTTACAGCTACAACCCAAGCCTTTTTTATTTGTTGTTTTGAAACAGGGTCATGATAGGTTGCTGAAAGTCTCACCAAGTTGATGAGGCTGGCCTCGAAACTGCAATCCTCTTGTCTCAGCCTCCCAAGTATTGGTATTATAGGCCTCACCCCCACGCCCAGCTCTAATGTTTTTTTTTTAATGATTTTCCTTTTATCCCAGGTGTCTATCTTAGAAAGGCGCAACACAGCAGGAAGGGTGGTGTATAAAACCCTGGAAGATCCTTGGACTGGGAGCGAAAGTGATAAATTTGTCCTTTTGGGTTATCTGGACCAACTGCGGAAAGATCCAGCTCTTCTGTCCTCTGAGGCTGTGCTTCCAGACCTGACAGATGAACTTGCCCCTGTGAGCATCATCGCTGGGGGATGGGCGCCAGCGGGTTCATGGGCTCCCAGGGCTAGTGACTGATTTCTGCCAAGAGCAGAGGTTGACAATAGCTCTGTTGTGGGGTACAGGACCCTCCCTGTAATCCATCTTGACCGTCATTTATTTTCTCTGTCGACAGGTGTTCCTCCTGCGGTGGCTCTACTCTGCCTCTGACTACCTCTCGGACTGCTGGGATGGCATATTTCACAGCAACTGGTAGGAAAGCTGCGAGGGTGGGTTTCTTTTTCTCTCTGAATACCAACATCACTGTTTTCTTTTGGAAAGAGCACATCCTACTTTGATTTCAGGGTGCCCTTGAAATGAGTGGAAGAATTTTACACATTTTCGGCTGGGCATGGTGACGCACACTTGTGATCCCAGTACTTGGGAGGCTGAGACAGGAGGATTGCAGGTTCAAGGCCAGACTCAGCAACCTAGTAAGGCCTTTCACAACTAAATGAGTCCCCGTTTCAAAATAAAAAATGAAATAGGAGCCAGGCATGGTGGCATCCACTTATAATCCCAGTACTTGGGAGGCTGAGATGGTAGGATTCTGGTTCACAGCCAGCCTCAGCTACTTAGGCCCTCTGCAACTTAGCGAGACCCTGTTTCAAAATAAAGAATAAAAAATAGGATTGGGGGTGTAGCTCAGAGGTAGAATGCTCGTGTGTTCAATCTCCAGTACTGCAGAGAAAAGGAAAAGAAGTAGGACTAGGGGTGTAACTCAGTGATAGAATGGTTCAATCCCTAGCACCATTAAAAAAGAAAAAGGGAAAGAATGTTTACACTTCCAGCAACCATTCCTTCCTGTTTTTCAGTTACTTTGCTTTTCTTTTATTTGACAATGACCCTTCCCACTGGCGGGGAAAGGATCACCCTGGCTGCCCTTCAGACATCAGAGCTGGGACTGTGCCCTTCATTGGAGCACTCCAGTGCTCCCCACAGGGCCCAGCACACACGGAGGCCTGTGTGCAGATGCACTAATGAATCAGCGGGTTGACTGAAGGAGGGATGTCCCACTCCTGCCCCCAGTGAGCCAGGCATGGTGGCATCCACTTATAATCCCAGTACTTGGGAGGCTGAGATGGGAGGATCACTCAGGCCTGTGACTCCTGGTACACAGCATGGCACCTGACAGATGGCAGGCCCTTGATGGGTGTTTGTGGGTGAACAAAGTATAAGAACAGCAATCCTAGAGGAAATCTTGAAAAATCAATATTCAATTCCTACTCCACCCCTCTGGACCAAATTTGCATTATTTTGGCCATAAATAAACTAGAGGAGACCATTCCACAGACTTCTTAGTTACAAGTTTACACTTAAATCCCTTATTATAAAGTCAGGCATGGTGGCACACGTTTGTAATCCCAATACTAGGGAAGCTGAGAAAGGAAGCTCACAGGTACAAGGACAGCCTCAGCAAGTAGTGAGATTGTCATCAACCTAGCAAGACCCTGTTACAAAATTAAAAAATAGAGCTGGCAATGTAGCTCAGAGGCAGAATGCCCCTGGGTTCTATCCCTAGTACCACTAAATAAATAAATAATAAATCCTTTATTATCTCTCATTGTTTCTTCTTTTTTTTTTTTTTTTTTGGTGGCACCCAGGGGCATTCGACACCCCCAGCTCTGTTTTTTATTCTTTATTTTGAAACAGGGTCTCACTAAGTTGCAGAGGACCTCACTAAATAGCTGAGGCTGGCCACAAACCTGCTATCCACCTGTCTTAGCCTCCCAAGTGCTGTGATTACAAATGTGCACCACCACTCCAGGGCTTATTGTTTACTTCTGCAGAACTTACTAAGCACAGCTGGGTATGGGGGTACACTATAATCCCAGTACTTGGAAAACTGAGACAGGAAGATCTCAGGTTCAAGACCAGTCTCAGCAATTTAACAAGGCTTTCAGCAACCCAGCAAGACTCTGTTTCTGGTGTTTTGTTTTGTTTTGTTTTGTTTTGTTTTATAAACAGTATGGCGTGGTGGCGCACACTTGTAATGTGTAATTGCAGCATTCGGGAGACTGAGACTGGAGGATCAGGGTTCAAGGCCAGGCTCAGCTATCTAGTGAGACACTCTGCAATCTTTATTTCAAAATAAAGAAAAACGAAGCCGGGTGTGGTGGTGCACACTTGTAATCCCAGCATTTGGGAGGCTGAGACGGGAGGATCTGGGTTCGAGGCCAGCCTCAGCTACCTAATGAGGCACTCTGCAACTTAGGGAGACCCTGTTTCAAAATAAAGAATAAAAAATAGGGCTGGGGGTATAGCTCGGAGGTAGAATGCCCCTGAGTTCAATTTCCAGTACCGCAAAAAATAAATAAATAAATAAAGAGTAATGCCGGGCGTGGTGGCATATGCTTGTAATCCCAGCATTTGGGAGGCTGAGACTGGAGGATCCGGGTTCACAGCCATTCTCAAGCTACCTAGTAAGACATTCCAAAACTTAGTGAGACCCTGTTTCAAAATAAGGAATTAAAAAATAGGGCTGGGGATATAGCTCAGAGGTAGAATGCACCTGAGTTCAATCCCCAGTACCG
>PVLC010045444.1:0-11790 GCA_004027655.1 Graphiurus murinus | reverse complement strand
TTTTTTGTGGTACTGGGGATTGAACTCAGGGGCATTCTACCTCCAAGCTACACCCCCAGCCCTATTTTTTTATTCTTTATTTTGAAACCGAGTCTCACTAAGTTGCGGAGTGCCTCACTAGGTAGCTGAGGCTGGCCGCGAACCCGGATCCTCCGGTCTCAGCCTCCCGAATGCTGGGATTACAAGCGTGCGCCACCACGCCTGGCTCACACACATTTTAGAGACATGATTATATAAATGTAGCCTGGCCTCAAACTCATGATTCTCATTCTGCCTCACTTTCCTGAGTAATGCCTTTTTTTGGGGGTACTGGGAATTGAACTCGGGGGCATTCTGCCTCCAAACTACATCACCAGCCCTTTTTATTTTTGAAACAGGGTCTTGCTAAGCTGCTGAGGCTGTGCTTGTCTGTAATCCCAGCATCTGGGAAGCTGAGACAGGAAGATCACATGTTCAAAGCCAGCCTCAGCCACTTAGTGAGACTCTATACAAAATAAAAAATAAAATAGGGCTGGGGGTATAGCCTGGACATAGAAGGCCCCTGGGTTCCACCGCTAGTACAAAAAAAAAAAAAAAAAAGTAAGTTGGGACAATGGCAATTTTTTAAAATGGTAACAATTATATATTTCAAATTAGCCAGCTGGACTCGGTTTAGATGACTGCAGGTGTGCTGGCAACATTCAAGGTACTGTGATTCAAGGAGTCGGCTGGACAGTTCCTTTCCTCTCCATCAGGCGGGTGGAGGGTTTTCGGTCTCCTCCACCGGGACCTCGTCTAGTGCTTTTGGGTCTCGACACAATGCACACAAGCGTGTTGTCGCCTTGGCTTCTCCAGGGCTGCTTCTACACCTTGGTGGCACAGTGGTCCTGCTGGGTCTTCCCAGGGGAATCCCCCGTGTCTGGCCTGCCTCTGGAGCCAGTGTCCTGGGCTGCTGGAGGGGAGGTGTGTGGATCTTCTTCTGGGGCTGTGGATACCTTTCAGCGCTCCCTCAGCCTTCGAAGTGTTCGCTTTGACTCTGGGAGAGAGGCCCCTCCGCCTTCCCTTTCGGCGGTATCTTGGTGAAAAGGGCTGAGGAACACGGCACTGACTGGTGAAATTACGTACTGCTGAAATACAAGGTCCTGGAGAGAAGAGACCTTGCTTTGCCACTCTCAGCAGACAATAAACTCAGCAGTACAAATAATGTCCCGCATTGTTTTTAAATCAAAAAGAAAAAGGCCAGTTAATATTTGCTGAACAAATGGAGCCAAGGCCAGGAACACCATTTCAGGCCTGACCTCAATCCTGTAAGGCCAAAGGGAGGAAACCTAGCAGCCAGGGCCCACTTCTGGCAGTGCAACCCCGGCAAGAGCACCGTCTCCTGGCGGTGGGTCTGGCCCGTCCTCAGCAGGGGAGGGAGCATCAGGAAGACCGAGGGAGAGGAGGCCAGAGCCGAGCAAAGAAGCTCACCACTTGCTGATTGTTATGGTTAAGAATTTTATTATCAAAATTATTACATCTCTTGTGAAAGTTCAAATGTTACATCAAGGTGTAAACACTCCACTTGAGAAAGAAGTGATCCTTCTTCCCTTCCAAGAGTCCCCCCACCCCCGCCCCACCCCCCGAGGTCTGGTCTTGACAGCACCCTGCCCACACAGAGGGGCTGGGGTCTCTGCACGTGCCAGGCAGGGTGAGGGCCGCCTGCCCGCTGGCCTCTCCCCGAGGCTGTCCACCAAGGGGAGAATGCAAACCCCAGCCCAAATGGAGAGACATTTACATACGCTTTATATAATATACAAAGAAAGCGGCATCCCAGGCAACATGATCTCCACTCCCAACGCTCTCCCAGACTGATGGGTTTGTGGGGGAGCAACGAAAAAGAAAAGTACTCTGCTGACCTTTCAGCCAGAAAATAATAAAAAAAAATCCCCCCTCATTTGAGCAAACACCTGATTTCAATTTTGAAAAGTGAAATTTTGTAACAGTCACACACAAAGAGAGAAGACTGTGCATATGACAGTTGTAGGACAGGGCAGAAC
The DNA here is from genome assembly GCA_004027655.1 of Graphiurus murinus. Lineage (NCBI taxonomy): Eukaryota > Metazoa > Chordata > Mammalia > Rodentia > Gliridae > Graphiurus > Graphiurus murinus. The sequence goes on along the minus strand of PVLC010045444.1, from coordinate 9,772 downwards.
AGAAGGGGATGCAAGAGGCTGGTTAAAGAAGAGAAAACAAATTAGAGGGAAGGAGGGAGACTCACAGTATTATCTTGTCCAAAAGAAAAGAAGTAAGGTCCACTGCAGCACCAGGGATTACACCTGTCATATATTCACTACCCTACCATGGTTATAACTGAATACAAAATTAGATAAATAAAAACACGCCGGATATTACAGTAAACAAGAGAAAGAAACAAGCTGGCAACCGTATGGAATTTAAAAAGATTGTGTACCCCAGCTGGGCCGGCCCAGGGCTCCCCCAGGGGTGTACAACAGGCACAATGCACTGATGGGGAGAAGCCAGGCCGCTCTCGTCTCTCATCCAGAACAGCGTCAGGGCTGGGGGCGGCTCGCTAACTCTCTCACCGGCTCACTCTCACATAAGCATCCCCGAAAGACGTGGGGCGGCCCCCACACAATCACAGTCCTGTCGGTGCCGCGCCGCAGACCTGTCTTCCCACTCCTACCCTGCAGTCACGAGTGCGTGCTCCCCAACACGGAGGCGTCCTGCTCACGGGACCCGCAACTCCTCATTTGTTGGGAGCAGAAAAAATAAAACTCAAAGAACTCCCAGACCACGCGCGGTCCTTCCTAACGACATCTACGGCCAGAGGCTGGTAAGCAGCGCGCAGTCGGCCTATCTCGCTCCTCCTTCCACTCCTGACTCCTCGCTCCACGGGTCACTGAGCTGCACCACAGCTTGGGAAGGAGGAGCAGGATGGCAACGGCTGGGGCTCAATCTGCTCAGATTGTCTGCTCCCCAAGAATCCAGGGCTGAGCACAAACTCTTCTTCAGAGAGCCGGGCATCCCTCGGTCAGAGCAAGCTCCAAGCTTGACCCGCCTGCCTGCTTCCTGGTGACGCTAAGACAAAGGCGGGGTGCTCTTGGTGGACGCGCCTCGCCCGGCTGCTTCTGGAACGGCTGTCTCAGGGTGAACATCTATATACCTACCGTTTTTCTTAAGTGCATGAGACCCTCACACTGCTCAGATGGCTTGGGGCTTTGAGATTGGCTCTTCTCACTTTTTTTCCTTTGAAACAAAACTTTTTTTTTTTTTAAGTTAAAAAAAAAAAAAAAAAAAAGATGTCCTCACTGCACAAGTGACTCCAGGCTACAGGCGAGGGTGGGAGACAGAGGTTTCAACACAACTCATTGCACTTAGAACCGTCACTAACCCAAACACCATCTGCTTGTCAACAAGGTACCCTTAACAGCAGGGAGAAACTTCTTTATAGTCTCTGCTTCAGACAAGATTTACATCCTTCTCCAAGGCCAGAGGCCAGCCGCGACCACAAGTCTTGTTTCTTGTCGACCAGACCCGATCCTCTGGCACCCTGCACCCCCCTTCCCAGCAATATGCTCGGCCTGGGTTCCAGAGGCAGCTGGAAGGAAGCAGCTATGGGCTTGTTCAGTTCTGTTGCCCATCTCCAGAGCCCTAGGAAAGGCCTGTCTGCGTCTTGACGCCCGACCCCTGCAGAGGCTGGAGTCGGTACTGGTGCACACCCCCACTGGCGCGGTGAGGGTAGTGCTGTGAATTGGAAACCGCAGATACCCTGGAGGCCTGGTAGGCAGCCGACTGCCCAGCGCTGGGCAGACTGATAGTCCGCAAGTCTGATGGCAACGATGACCTAGAGTTCTGAGGAAAGGAGGTGGAACTCGGAGTTCCTGTGCTGGACTGAGAAACCGAGTCTGAGGTTGGCGAGTCCGAGGGGCCCTGCGCCGTAGGGCTAGCAGCACTAGAAGGACAGCTCCTCCTCGGGAGATTGCTGCCAGTGCTGTTTCCAGAATGTGGCTGGCTGCTGTAATACCCTGGGGTCCCCGCAAATGGGGCCAGCGAGTCTGTGGACACAGGGTGGGCGGGGCTGGGGTAGGATGCGGAGGAGAGGGAGGACTCCGAAGACCCGTGAGAGGGGGGGTTGCCAGGCCTCAGTGCAGTAGTTCGATAACTGTATCCTGGAGACTGGGTGGGGTGTCCTCTAAAGGGGGAGGAACTCTGTTGAAGGAGACTTTGTGATTCTGTCCGTGGACTATCACACTGCAGGAGCTAGAAAGAGTCGGGAGGAGAGCAGAAGGAGGTGAACACGTCTCTTTCAGTGGCTGGTGGCCATTTACGACTTCCTACTTTTTTCTTCTTCAGCTGCTTAACTCCCGCCTCCCCAAGGATACCAAAGGCAGCAGCTGTCTCTGATCACCTATTTATGACTTTCCTGATGTGACTTATACCTGAGGATGAGCAGATGGTACCTTACTTCCAAGGCTGCTGAGACCATGAGCAACATCAGCATCCCAACTGCACAGGGTCACAACACATCCGCAACTCCAACAGACTCCTTTGCCCAAAGGCCGGCACTTTCTCAACTCACCTGGTAGCTGTATCTGGAAGGGCTGTAAACAGTTGCTCCTTTAGAGAGCGTCGAGCTCAGAGTCTCTGGGCCTTCTCCATCTGCAGGGTCTAGAAGGTATTAGAAAATCAACTTGACTTCTCAGAGCAAGAAACAGCCACTGTTCCTTCAAATCACCACTGCCCTCACCACCCCGCGCTGCTCTCTGTGACCGCCCGCCCGAGTGCAGCATGCCAGAAGGGCAAAAGGAGTGGCTTATTATGGGCTGTTTTAAATGCCTGATCTGATTCCTGTCTCTTTCCTTCTCTTCATCCTTCACCGAGGTGGAGCTCCAGGAATTGAGAGATGAGAGTTACAGAAAGGTATCCCTTGGGAAAAAGAGCAGACAGAGAGCAAGCAACGCTAGAGCTTATAAATGCCGCAGCCCGAAAGAGCAAGAGCGAGCTGGAACTAGCAAATGGCAGATCCCAAGGGTGTCAGAAACTGACTCACCTCGTCTCAGCATCTGGCATAAACCATGGGGAGCCTAGTGCGTGGGCCGTGCCTGAACCTGGTTGGTGGCAGGGGCCGAAGGCTCACCTGAGTCTTTCTCTGTGACGGTGCTCTCCCACGTGGGAGAGGGCTCTCCCTTTTGGGCCACCCGCACGCTGCTTCGGAGGACCTTGGGGATGCTGCCTCCTTCTCGGAGCCGTTCTACTGACGTGGGAACCATCCTGCAAAGGTAATAGCGTGCAAGATTGAGCTGCAGGACTTAAGAGTCAGAGTCTAAAACAAATGAAACCTTGACAAACGCTCAAAGTACCCTCTTAAAACATCCTTACACATTTTCTTCAGGATTTACTTATGTATGGTACTGGGGATTGAACCCAGGGGCATTCTACCGCCAAGCTACATCTCCAGCCCATTTTTATTTTTGTTTGTAAAAGAGTCTTGCTGGGTTGCCAAGAGCCTCACTACATTGCTCAAGTTGTCCTTAAACTTGAGCAATCCTCCTGTCTCAGCCTCCCCAAGTAATTGGGTTGGGTGTGTGTGTGTGTGTGTGTGTGTGTATGTCTGTTAGAGACTGAACTTGAACACTCTAAGTCTGAGCTACATTCCCAGCCCTTTGTTTTTCATTTTGAAACAGGGTCTTGCTAAGTTGCCAAGGCAGGTCTTGAAGAAAACGGTTTCAGTCTCCCAAATCCTGGGTTACAGGTATGCACCATCAGGCCCGGCAGGACCTATTTTAAAACAAGGTATTTCGTTGGCCTGAAACCATGTCATAAGCAAAAGAAAAGTTACTTCCAGAGGCATTCTACTTCCGAGCCACACCTCCAGGGTTTCACTAAGTTGTGGAGGGCCTTACGAATTGCTGAGGCTGGCAGTGAACCTGGGATCCTCTTGTCTCAGCCTCTGAAGTACTGGGATTACAAGTGTGCACCACCACGCCTGGCTTGAAAAGTTACTTTTATTATTTTATTTATTTATTTTTTTGCAGTACTGGGGGTTGAACTCAGGGGCGTTCTACCTCCGAGCTATACCCTCAATCCCTATTTTTTATTCTTTATTTTGAAACCGAGTCTCACTAAGTTGTGGAGTGCCTCACTAGGTAGCTGAGGCTGGCTACTAACCTGGATCCTCCGGTCTCAGCCTCCCTAATGCTGGGATTACAAGCGTGCGCCACCACGCCTGGCTGAAGTTACTTTTAAAGATAAAGAAATCATGGGAAAATGGATTCAAGATGTCAACTTCCTTTAATCTCTATTTGGAAATGCTACATTTTCTGTGTGAAATCATGACCCTGATTTGATACGTTGTTTAATAGGGATTTATTGGATTAATGACTATCCTCCTGTGAGTCACATTTTTTCTTTCCCAGATTCCTTTCTTCAGTTCAAGGTCCCTGCATTCCTGTGTTTCATTCTCTATTTTACTCATCTAATACTCAAGTTCTCACCAGTGTTTTGTGGAACTGGGGCCTGAATCCAGGGGTGCTCTACCACTAAGTTATACTCAAAGCCCTTTTTGCGAAGTTGCCCAGGTTGACCTCAAACTTATGATCCTACTGCCTCAGCCTCCTGAGTAGCTGAGATTTAGGTGTCTGCCTGTACACCCAGCTTATTTACTTTTTTATTCGTGGTCTCCCCTAAGTCAGACAGATCCTTTCAGAATGTCACACTGCAGCGCACATGCTAGTTGTTAACTCAAGTGAGCTTGGCTAGACTCTTGACTCACCTTTCATGTGAACTGACAAAACAGAAGAGGCAGTGTCAATGCCCCAAACAGAAAAGCTCATGGGCATCCACAACTCTGTATGTGTTGAAAGCGCTGTCCACAGGCCTGCGGGTAATTCTCTGCTTCTCCAAGGTTGGAGGAAATGGCTGATAGTATTAAATAAGCAGAGCAAGACAGATGGCGCTGTCAGCTGGCTCTCAGATGAAGTATTTGATACATTTTAGGAAAGTGGGAGTGCTCCTAGATGTACAGGTCCCTCCTGAATTGAATATAAAGCGTCAAGTATAAACTTACCACCTGCTGCTGATACTCTCTTGAGGTCTGCAGTGAGATGAAGAAGTGCCTCTGGACTCGGAGGGGCTTACCGCCTCCGAATGGGACAGAGAGGAATGAGACGGGGAGAACTTGCTGTGCGGGGAGGATGGGGTGCGGGCTGAGGATCCCTGCGCGCCATGGGCACCAGCGTCAGAGAGAGAGTTACTGCTGCCTTGCCCGCCTCCTGCAGACTTGCTTTTGCTCTGTGCAGAGTCACCCACCCCCCCAGCAGAATTCTCCTTGGCTTCTTGTTTCCGTTTTCGGTATTCCAGGAGGGACACCTAGGAAGGAAAAAAACAAACAGTACTCTAGCTGGGTTTCATGAATCATGGGGAAGAGAAGACGCAACTCTGGTAAGCCACTAGTCAAGCCATGCAAATAAAGCAGGCACCGACTCTGACAACTTTTTTCAAGTGTGACAGAGATCTGAGCACAGTTACAAACTTAAGAGTGTCAGAAATTGGTAAATGGAGCTGGGCATGGTGGCGCATGCTTGTAATCCCAGCACTTGGGAGGCTGAGGAAAGAGGATCCCAGGTTCAAGGCCAGCCTTAGCTATTTAGCGAGGCTCTCTGCAAATTAGTGAGACTCTATTTCCAAATACAAAATAAAATCAGAGCCAGGTGTGGTGGTGCACCCTTGTAATCCCAGTACTTGGGAGGCTAAGACTGGGGATCCGGGTTTGCGGCCAGCCTCAGCTACTTAGTGAGGCTCTCTGAAACTTAGTGAGACCCTGTTTCAAAATAAAGAATAAAAAAATAGGACTGAGGCTGTAGCTCAGGGGTAGAATGCCCCTGGGTTTAATCCTCATTGCCACACACACACACACACACACACAAATAAAAAATAGGGCTGGGGGTACAGCTCAAAGGTAGAATGACCCTGGGTTCAATCCCCAGTACTGTTCCCCCCCCCAAAAAAAAGAAATAAAATCAGGCTGGGGGTATAACTTGGAGGTAGAATGCCTCTGGGTTTAATAATCTGCAGTACCAAGGGGAAAAAAAAATTGGTAAAGGAAAGAGAACTTTCTAGGAAATGAGATTTTTTTGTGTGTGTGGTACCGGGGACTGAATCCAGGGGTACCTAGCTCTTAAGTACACCCTTTGCCCATTTTCTCTTTTCTTTTGAAATAGGGTCTTGCTAGATTGCTGAGAGTCTGGCTATATTGCCAAATATGGCCTAGAACCTGTGATCCTCCTGTTTCAGCCTTCAAAGCACTGGGACCACAGGTGTGCATCACCATGCCTGGCTTGGAGATGACATTTTTGAAGAATGGTACTCATGAAGTATACTTTTCTCTGTGAGAAGACAGGTGTGGTGGCACATGCCTATAATCCCAGTACTTGGGAGGCTGAGACAGGAGGATCTGGGTTCGAGGCCAGACTCAGCTACTTAGAGAGGCCCCCCTGCAACTTAGTGAGACCCTGTTTCAAAATAAAGAAAACAGGGAGCCGGGTGTGGTGGCGCATGCTTGTAATCCCAGCATTTGTGAAGCTGAAACCGGAAGATCCGGGTTCGAGGCCAGCCTCAGCTAACTAGTGAGGCCCTCTGCAACTTAGTGTGACCCTGTTTCAAAATAAAGAATAAAAAATAGGACTGGGGGTATAGCTCGGAGGTAGAAGGCCCGAGTTCAATCCTCAGTACTGGGGGAAAAAAAAAACAAAACAGGGCTAGGGGTGTAGCTCAGAGGTACAATGCTCCTGGGTTCCATCCCCAGTACTACCACAAAAACTAAACAAACAAAAACCCGTGAGAATCTACCACTACTTAACCACAGAAGTGTACTCATAGTTATTTGCAACAATGGGAACACTTAGAAAAGGGAGTACAGAATTTGAAAGCTTGTGTGGTTTGAAAAAGCCCCCCACGTGATCTTTTCTTTTTCTACTAGGCAAGCGATCTGTCACACAGCTACATCTCCAGTCCTTTATTTTTTGTGGTACTGGGGATTGACCTCAGGGGCATTCTACCTCCGAGCTACACCCCCAGTCCTATTCCTGTTTTTTATTCTTTATTTTGAAACAGGGTCTCACTAAGTTGCGGAGGGCCTCACTAGGTAGCTGAGGCTGGCCGCGAACCCGGATCCTCTGGTCTCAGTCTCCCAAACGTTGGGATAACAAGCATGCGCCACCATGCCCAGGTTAGGCTACATTTCAATGAGGATATGTTTTGCCATGTGAGGTTGTCACACACAGAACATTCGGCGTCATTAGCCCTGAACAATAAATGCAAGCCATTGTGACAACCCCAATACTCCGACACATTTCCGAATGTCCTTGGTTGAGAACTCTGATGCGAAAAGAACATTTTGGGCTTTGTGATTTGTAGATCAGGTGTCACTTACAATCCCGACCCATTAGCAAGCTCTCTTGGGCCTGGCTGGTCCTGTCCATCCCTGACACCACAACCACACCCAACTGTGTGTCGCACAGCGGCCCCTGCTGCCCCCAGGGGAGTGCTGCAGGATTGACTTGTTCTGCTCTCTCCATTGCGACATCTTCACCTTCACTTCCTGGCTGCCTGACTCCTACTTATTGAGATTCAGCTGAACCAGTAACTTGCAACTTCTTTATCACCTTGTTTTGAAAACAAGAAGCTTGTTTCACATATTGGTCAAGGTCAGGTTCTGCTGCTAAGATGCTTTTACTACAGGTGAGGAACTCAGGCGCACCTATCAGCACTGTAGCCACCTTTTAATGTAACCACTTTTGAGGATGGTGTCACTTGCTGTATGCTTATTAGGACAGAACCTTGGAGGTAATCTAGCATAGTGAAAATAAGAGTATGCAGTCTGGCTGGGTGTGGTGGCGCCAGCCTGTCATCCCAGTACTTGGGAGGCTGAGACAGCAGGATCACAGGTTCATGGCCAGCCTCTGCAACTTGGTGAGGTCCTTCACAACTTAGTGAGACCCTGTTTCAAAACAAAATAAAAGAGCCAGGCGTGGTGGCACACGCTTGTAATCCCAGTACTTGGGAGGTTGAGACCAGAGGATTCCGGTTCATGGCCAGCCTCAGCTACTTGGTGAGGCCCTCTGCAACTTAGTAAGACCCTGCTTCAAAAATAAAGAATTAAAAATAGGGCTGGGGGTGTAGGTTGGCGGTAGAATGCCCCTGGGTTCAATCCTCAGTACCGCAAAGAAAAGAAAAGAAAAAAAAAGAAAGAAAGAAAGAAAAAAGAATAGGGCTTGAGGGGGTGTAGATCGGAGGTAGAACGCCCCCGAGTTGAATCCTCAGACACACTCTCTCTCTACGTAGTCTGGAATGAGACAGACTTGCGGGTGTCCTGGCGCTTCCAGTTACTTGACAAGTGACCACAGGCACGTTTTTCAACTTGCCTTAGTTTTCAAATCGGCAAAATGCGAAACTACCTGTGTTAGAGAATTATGATCAGGATAGAATGAATTTGAAGAGCTTAACACAGTGCCCAAAACATGGGAAGTGCTAAATAATTTAAGTAATTTCCCTTTTTCTCACTGCTCTGGCCTTTCTTGCCCACCAAATGCACAGTACCCAGCAGGTGTTTAAATTTACTGAATATTTATTACTACTACTGTTTTTACAGTGCTGTGAATCAGACATGCTAAGCAAGTGGCTCTACTACTGAGCTGAGCTGAATCTTTAGCCCTGCTGGATACGCTAACACTCAGTGGACATGGCAGAGACCGGGATTCACTTACAGGAGAATGGCATTGAGCACACAGCTAGAACTTGGTAAGTATCTACTAAATTCTTTGAGTAATGTTCTTTTTATGGTGTGTGTCCTACTGGAGGTTAAACCCAGGGGCATTATACCTCTGAGCTACACGCCCAGCCCTTTTAGTATCTATCATTTGTTTGGAGACAGGGTTGCTAGGATGCTGAGGCTAGTCTTGATCCTGTGACGCTCCCGAGTGCACCACCATGCCTCTAGTATTTAATGCTCTTTAAAAGGGGGCCTGTGTCATGTGAAACACTTACCTTTTTCCTCTGTGGTGGTGGGTTCTGGGGGGCAGATGGGACCCCTTCACAGGCCCTCTCGCCGCCAGGTGACATGGACCCACGAGAGAGGTCTTTCATGAAGCCATGTTCGTATCTGCTGGGAAGCCCTTCTGCAGGGGAGCAGTATCCCCCGTCCAAATGCGAGGGCTTCCTATCCCCCACCAGGGGAGACCCTCTATACAATCCGTCGGCTCGAGGCATAGCGTTCAAAGGGGAGTAGGCATACATCAAGTTGAACTCTGTCCGAAATGCCTGATCTGAGTTCCGCAGGAGGGCCTGCTGTCCATCTCCACTCCTGCTGGAGAAGCCAGGCTCTGAGGTGGGCCCGATGGAGGAGGGGTGAGGGGCCAGGTCCGCATGACCCGAGTGCAGCAGGGACGGTCTGTCGGCACAGCTGGTAGTGTTGGCGTCAAGGTATCCGACTTTCGTCAAATCCAGGTCTTTCCGGTGACAGAGCTGAAAGAATAAAATCAACGGAGACATGGGGCAGGGGAGAAAGGAAAACGTCAGAGGGCAAAAAGGGAGGTGAGGGGGCGAAGGTGAACAAGGAGAGAAAAGAGGGATGGAAGCAGAGGAGAGAAAGCCATTAACATCGGTAAAAGCCCCTTGCAGCAACTGAGTCTACTAGGGCCAGATTACTAAAGAATCCCGGCCTTCCCCAGGATGGTTTGGTCTTTCTGGATGAGAATCCTGGGAATGTCAGAGTTAGGTAATTGGCCAAATGTGACTATTTTGCTTGCTTAGCCGTTCATCAGGGTTGCTGAGGAACCGTGCACTCCACTCTAAGGGAGGGACTGGTGGCATAATTAGGGATTTACCTAAGCCCCATGCAAACTACAGAGGCGTCTTAGGCTAACTACTTTCCAGTGTTACTAATTTAGAAATTAATATTGATGGAAG